>WEKX01013963.1:111239-151907 GCA_013390025.1 Pitta sordida | reverse complement strand
GGACTTGATGACCTCTATGGTCTTTTCCAACCTTACTGATTCTGTGATTCTGTGATCATCATCATCATCACCATTATGGTAACTCTGAATTAAGAGGGTTGTGGTTTGGACAAGCCAGGACGTGTCTATCTGCATCAGATGTGCACCCAAGGCTTTTTCCTATCTCAGCCTCTTCTGCTCATACTATGGTATTCTCTGCTGTCACATATTGAGTAAATTGGAAGATTATATCTTCAAATTCTAACACCAAATCCAAGCGCAAAAAATCACCTATATGTACATTTCTAAAGACCAGCCTGTAGGATATCTACTACTATCTTTTTTATCCAGAAGCACTGGCAGCATTTGTGATTTGTCAGGCACTCCAAAGAAGAGACTGGCTTCTTAAACCCATTAGACTTGTCTGTCCTGGACCAGACCTGAATCTTGGACTATTACTGAATTTTCACTTTGATGGGATAGATGCTGACTGAATGCTGCATGGAGGCAGTGAAGACAACGTACAATGTCACAGAGAGCAAAGGTAGGCTAGTAAAATAGATCAAAGGAAAATGTAGATTTTTCTTGAAGCTTGGGCAAAAGAAATTTAGTTCTCTAATTGATCGGGTCAAGAGGAGCTCAGGGATACCTGCTGGGATGAAAACAAAATGCCACTTACAGCAGAGACAGGAAATCTGTTCTAACATGGATAAAACAACTCAGGAGCCTCGGAGATTCAAGTTAAAATTGAATTTAGATGCAAACATGAGTAGCTTAAGCTATGGAGGGCCAGCCTTTATATGCTCAGAGGCCATGTTCATTCCCAGGCTGGTAGACAGACCAAACCACTGTAGTTACATTTTCCATGAGGAGCAGGAAACACTGCTCTCAATGCAAAAAAAAATTCTGTTTCTTTCACTGGCTTTCCTAGCTGAACCCTCCACTCGGCTTCTAAATCTGGCAGGCTCATAGGGTCAAATTTTTTGAACTGATTTTTGAACTGATTTTTTGGCCACCATTAGTTGAAATAAATGTGAGTTTGTGAGGATATGTGAAGCAACAACAATAAAACCAGCCATGTCTTCCTATACCTTAGAAATAGAGGAAATCATGAGTTAAAGTTGCAGTTTTCAGGAAAAGCTAATGCATTCTGCAGAGGAAAAGGAACAACATATTCTTTATGCTCTAAGAGCACCTCAGAACACTCTTGATGTGGTAAGCAAAAATCTTACATCATCCCATAATATCAAGTATGCCCATTTTGTCTCCCCTTCCCATATTAATGTTTATATCTTTTCCTACAAGTCCTCAAATTCCAAGTCCCCAGCAGGATTCTCATGGCAGGCAGAAATTGATAGAGTTATCTCATGCTAGAAAACATATGTGTGGGAGGACAACATGACTGACTAAATCTATGGGTAATTACTTGTACAATGAATTTGTAGATGTATCAACCTATAGAGAGGACTCTCTGTAGGTATATAAATATAGCTGGTTTGCTATGGCTGAATGATATGACCCTTTATTTTGAACTTGGAAATTGTTTTTGTTCCTTTCCCTAACTAGGATTTTAATGAGGCCCCAGGAAATGCTCACTTTTCAAAAAGTCTGTAATTATTATAACACTTTTCTCTGAATTAATTGTCAGAAACTGATCTTGACCTCTTTTTCCAGACCTTGGACAAAATGAAACTGAAACAGTTGACAGATAACTATTAAATGACAACTTTGCATGATAATTTATGAGTTAATTTTGCCTACTTAGAGATGACTGTCCTTGTACCTGAGGGTTATTGGTATTTTTCTGTTAACTGCATTTTCCATTTAATTATGCTATTAGTGTTCTATACTAATAGTAATAGAAAATTTAGAATTTATTGTGGTTTTATGAAGCTGATAATTTTTCTACACAAGTTTTTAGTGAGACTGAAGGAAAGAATGGTTCTGCTGTTGATTTATTTTGAACTAAGATTCCTGAGGGCTGGATTCAATAATACAATCCATTTGTCCTAAGCACTGCAAAGTATCATAACAAGGCCTTGAAAATCAATTTTTTGAGAGATGCAGAGAAGATGTGTAACTGTACGCAGGTTTTAGCCGTGCAGAATTTTGAGGGTTGTTTTTTTTTTTCCAAACAGTCTGTAAATGACTAAAGATTTATTTGTTTTAACAGGATGATGATCAAGTATTTAAAGCTCAAAATACAGACCCTGTGGGTAGAAACAGTAGAAAATGTTTATAAGGGCAAATAAGAATATGTTCTTGAATGTAAAATAAAATCCCATCAAAGCATGTTGGTTAGAATGTAAGATCTCTCTGACAGAACTGGAAATAAAACCGGAACTAGGATGTGATGTTAACTAGAAATCATTTAATGATGTGGTTCTGTGCTGACTAAATACAAACCATGAGTGGCCCGGCTGTCAAAAAGTGAATTTGGAACCAAATTGAGGAATAACTTGAAAGGCACAGCACACACACAGATGTGTGGAGGAAGGAAAGGAGATATTTTAGTCTTGATGGCATTGCCTTGAATTCAGCCAGCTCCTCAGTGAGGAACTGCTCTCAAAAAATGCTCAGTTTCCGCCCATGATGGAACAACCTCTGCATCTCCCACAAGGTTTCTGACAGGCAAGGACATGCCAGCCAACCTGGTGTGAGCTCTACCTGTCACCTCACTGAAATCTGTCACACCAGGGAGAAGGAAGGTGCTCCCTTCTTAGGGCCCGGCCAAGTGCTGGTGTCTCGTGGTGCTGGGGCCAGGGCAGCTGCTGGTGCACAAGAGCCTTGCTTGGTCACCAGCATAGCCAGCCCCGTCTCATCAGGTCTAAACAAATTATGAAGTTTATGAAGTAACTTGCTTCTGAAATTGTTTCCAAATTTGTGACTCAAGTTTAAGAATGAAAATGAGACTCAGGGTCCTTTGAGTCACTCAGCCCTTTCTACAGGTCGAAGAGTTGTCCTATGAAGCAGATTGATTTTAGATTTGAGTAAGGCCTGACTGTAAAAATCCTGAAAACTAAGCAGTGAAAGTGCTGTGGATAATATTCAAAACACAATGAAGGGATTGAAGTATGTTTCTGATTTACAGTGCAACAAGGAATGTATCAAAAGGTCCTGTTTCACTTTGCTACTGTGGAACAGTCTGGGTGTGCAGTATATCTATTGGTTATATTCTATATAAATCCTTAAAATGTTAACATTCGAGTGGATTTGTTTGAACAGGATAGAGATATGTTCAGTTCCTTGGAAGACTTCACAATATTCAGTGATAACGAAACTGAAAAATAATTTAAGTAGACACTTTATTAAACATGAAGGACCTAATCCGTGTTTCAAAAATGTATTTGCATGGTTTGAGGGAACTTCTGTGACTGAAAAGTGATGAAAAAGAGCCTTAAAAATAAAGAATAATATGGTAGTGAGACTTTAAAAAGACACTATGAATTTAATCCTATAAACCTTATAGGAATTACAGGACAGGAGTTTAGCTGATAGGAAATTTTTGCTGCCCCATTAAAGTAATTATTGTGTCTTTATGGAGGACATCTGAAGATTTGTACTTTCAAATTGCATTCCTATATAAAATTTCATCTCTGGATGGAAGTCTGTGATCAGGGGTTCACCTGAATGCAGGTTACATGACACAGCTGTCTCCCTTCACATCTCACCCAGCCTGGTGTAATGATCAGGGTTGGCAGTGGGGGTTGTACAGGGCCAGTGCTGAGCAGCAGGTGAGGAGATAGATCACAGTGCTATTTTAAGGTAGGGAAAAATCAGATTAACCAGAAGTTATGATGCACCACTTTCAAACCATAAATTTACATGCAAGAAAGCATCTTTGCCTGTTTTCACTCCCCTTCTAAGCTTGTCAGTCCTGGCACAGTAAATCTGTAAAGTGGAGCGGGAGCTGTGAGCTGTGCCCTCCTGCACATGGCCCTGCAGGGACATCTGTTTAGCAGGTCTTTGCCCCACACATGTAACGATCATATTTTGGACTTGGTATCTATGTGTGTGGGGTGTGCACTTGCCTAATGCCTCAAAAAGCCTGCAACAGCCTTCAGGCAGTTCAAAATCTCGTCTTGCTGTGGCCTGTTTTTTGAAATGTATCTCTGTGGCTGTCTTTTTGCTTCTTTTGAGGACGTCCTGGCTCACATATATGAAACAACTTAAATGAACTTCTAAGATTCATGTACTGACTTGCTTCAGCAAATTCATAACTAACAGTAGACACTTTTGCTTCCACGTCACTTTTTTAAAGTGAGATGGATAGCATGTAAAAGTTGACATTTAGAAATACATTATTTCCTAAATTATTAGTAAGTTTGCTCCCTGTTGTCTTAATAGTTTTAGGGTGCTAACTGATATCAAATTCTCCCTTTTCGGTAATGGTGCCTACTTTTAAAGTTATAACGCGTTATGAGCCATAGCATTACATGGAATTGTGTATNTAAATTATTAGTAAGTTTGCTCCCTGTTTTCTTAATAGTTTTGGGGTGCTAACTGCTATCAAATTCTCCCTTTTCAGTAATGGTGCCTACTTTTTAGCATTACATGGAATTGTGTACAAATACTAAACCCAGACATTTTATTTTGCCTAAAGATTGTAAGGTGAAATTCCTGGACATATATCACCCTAGTTGTGCCTATAACCTGTAGATTGAATAATTTATAAGATTACTGTAGCCTTTTTTCTGTTTGTGCAATATCAGTAATTAGATTATAATTCCTTAACAGTGTTCATGTTTATTTACGAAAATCTCTTCTCAGCTTTTATTTCAAAGGACTACGATTAAAAAAAACCTATGCTGGGCTATTTAATTATGCCTGTTTGGATAAGCAAAGAGTAGAGTTTTATTTTAATGATTGGATAAATTTGCAAGTGTTTCTAGAGTGTGTTTGTCTGTCTGAATTTACTATTTAATTTCTCTGAATTCTTATGGAGTCAGTTTGGAAGTTTTTCTTCTGTTTGTGTAAACATGTACCTGAATATTCTAAAAAGAAAATGCTAAGGAGTCTGAAGGAAATCAAATAGGTGATTTAGGATCTAAAATAAAGAATTGGTACTTTTTTGTGAAATTATGGGGAGGGGGAAATGGGATAATAATACTGAAGAGCAGGCGTTTATTTACTCCTAATTAGTATTGGAAGTAAAGAAATTCTGGAAATTATTCAGAAAATGTGACTTGAAAAAAGGATCAATTACTGTAAGCATTACAAATAGTACAGAATGTTAAATGCATTTTATGCATTGATTATATATTTTGAGCACAATGGTGATTCTAGTGCTATTTATCCCTTGAAGATTTTTCTTTTTAGGAGAGGATGTTCTTATATTCTTTTCTGATTGTGTAATTTATCAGTTGGGTCTCTGAAACATCCCTTATAAACTTCAAAAACTTCAGAGTATGCTACCAATAATTTAGCAGTTGCTGAAGTACAGTGAGGTATTGAGTTTTGTTTGTTTATGTTTTGCTTGTTTGTTGTTTTTTTTTTAATTAGGACTCTGCAACTAAATTAGAGATGAAAATAAAGAAAAAACTATTATAACCTAGGCCCTGAAATATCTGTTACTAGAGATAAAAAGGTGGCGTTTTTTCTGGATTTTTTTATTTTCAGATAAAAAGGAGAGGTTTTTTGCAGAGAATCAACGTAATAGTGGATCTTGCATTGATGCTTGACAACAGTCTGAAATGGGTTTGGATTTCCTGGGATGTTTTTGATCTGGAACTGTGCTGACTTATGGGTGGACGTACAGGTGTCTCTGCTTGTGGGATTTTATGCTGTATTTTTAAACCCATCCATTTTAGACATTTCTGATTCTTCTTGCATAAGTATTTAATTGGATATTTATTTCCCATGCAAACATTTAAGGCAGTTAACATATTTTTTTTTCACTATACCCTCGTAGATTTGCTGTTCTGTGTTACACCTGTCTCACATGGAATCATGAGACAATGATTATTGAGGTCCTATTTTCCTATGAACACCATGTAAAGGACACAGTGCGGAGAAGGACACTTCACAGACAAGACGCCTTTTTACTTCCTCAGACCCTACTTCAGATGGAAAAATCTTAAACATCAGGTGGGTCTGACTGACTGTTATACTGTGCCAGAGATACAGTGAGCCCCCGGAACTTGCGGGGGTTTGGGTCTGGCTAGGCTGCATGAGTCATGAAACCTGTGAAGATAACAGATGTATGAATATTCAATTATGTCCCGCCTGTAGGTACGCACTCTCCACTAATGAGCGCTAGAGGCTGGTCCTGGGAGCGCTGTGCGCTCTGTAGCACCTCAGGATAGTGAAGCTAATGCCTTTGGCCCCTTCCCAGCAGGAGAGACCCGGGGAATGGGGGGCAGGGGGGACTCCCTGTGGCCATACTGCCCCTGTGACGAGCCCCAGGCTTCTGGTGCTGCAGCGGCATCTGCAGCGTCAAGCTTCCAAGCAACCGCGGGGCTCTCCCGAACATCCCCACAGCGGCACAGGCTGAGCACCCACCATGGGACTGTGTGTCCCACTGAGTGGAATGCAGAGAGCTTACAGACAATTTTCACATTGTATCAGGCAGATAGAGGAATTGGCAGAAAAGGCAAACTGTGTTTGAACCTGAGTGGTGCAGGGCTTTGGTGCTTGGGGGAGGATCATCATCAGGAGCTGAACTTGGGGGGGAGCTGGAATGCCTTCCCACTCAGAAACGGAGTCCATCCACTGCTAGGATCCGGTGGGTCCGTCCCGTGACCGTTCACAAGCACAGCGCCAGGCTCCTGCTGGGATGTAAGGCTTGGGTTCCCTGCCAGCTGTTGAACACAGCCTGGTGGGGGTGAAAAGTGGCTTGTCATGGAAGTGATCATTCCCCTCTGATGCTCCATCAGCCCAGGATCCTCCACCTCATCACTGGTATCAAAACACAGTTCCCCCACTGCCCCAGTAACAGAAACACGGGAACTTTCCAACACTCGCCCAGCACAACAGGGTCTCACAGGCAGGGTAGAACGCTCAGGAGGAGACTCTGGTTCTCGCAACAGATGAGCTGAGGGGATGGGGGGAGATGGTCTGGGAGCCTAACAGGCAGTGACACTGGGATGGGACTGGGTGCTGCAGCTGCTCCCCAGCTGCTCTGACTTGCAAAGGAGTTGGAGAGGGAGGCAGCGGCTCCCTAGCTACATCTTCAACAACAATAGTTTTGCCAGCGCTGCCCTGGCATGGAGGCAGAGCAGTCTGCCGGCAGTCTGTCTGGCAGGGCAGCCCCAGCACAGCAGCAGAGCTGTCTGACAGTGGTCCATCTGGTGGTGCATGGCGGCAGAACGTTCCAGAGCTGAGGGAATGTGCGTGTGTGTGACAGGTGGGGCTTATTTGCGTATTCGTTAACTGTATCTTCACGGATCACTCAGCGCACACACAGTTGCAAATGCACTGCAGAACATAGGGCCATCTTTGCAGAAAAAAATCCCGTGAAGAAGTGAACTGGTGAGATTAGACTCACGGAGTAATAAGGGTTTACTGTACGGCTATTTCATGTACATATTCCAGGATGGTGTGAATTCCTATCCATGCAAATTACTGAAGAATTTCTTAAGATTAGTTAAATTTGTGTCTGGAATAGCAATATATGGTGTTATAAAGAAATGGCATATGAGAAATAGTGTAGAAGTGGTGCTTTCTTCCACTTTGTGTTGTTTTTCACTCTGAACAATATACACCAAGGTCTTTAGTGGTGCAAGTTATTGTGGATACTGACTTCAGTTTTTTAGTTTTTGGTAAGTATGGGGATAAAATGACTCAGTAGTTACCAGTTCTCCACAGTCTAATGGTGCTTTGGACATTCCTCTGATGTTTTTCCTAAACCTGAAGTAAAAAAAGAGGAAATTGCTTTACAAGAGAGATGTGGTCATGTTAAAGAAAAAAGCTTTGGGTGGGGGAAAGACTTGAAGGTTATGGACTAATTTAGATAGAGGTTTATTTTACAGGTAATCTATTTGGATTACTGGGATTTTACAGAGTCTGGGGAAACACATTAATTTCTTTGAAGTGTCTAAAGTATATGGTTTTAGGATTGTTCTCACTTTTTTGGGTAATGTACCTTTTTGATTTCCTTTCAATGGCTCCCCAGAATGTATTTATAAATTACTGAGCTTAGGCATGATTCTATATTTGAACATCTGTGTTTATTGTCTTCAGGTAATAATAAATGGCAATGGAAGAAGAGTCCTGTCCTGTCAGATGTAGGGATTAGAGACCACTTTTTTGTAATCATGAATAAAACCAGTAGATGGAAGCTGAACAGACGTGTGAATTCAGTTATCTTTGTAGAAACACTGAACATAGATCATGAGATACATACACATGTAGAGGGGGAAATTGAGGACATATGCTGGGCTTTCAGACAAGGTCAAGAATGCGCATTAAAGGTACTTATGCATAGGTCTATAAAGTTGAGCTAAACACCAAAAAACCAGATGTGACCCTGTATGCCTTGTAAACCCTAGTGAATAACTGCTTTTATTACTTTGAACACAGTGCTTTGCTAAATGTGATTAGAGAGATCTTAAATCCATGCAGGGCAATGCAAAGAGAGCTCTGTTAAAAATCAGTAAGTAAATACATCCCCTGTTAATAGAATGTGTCGTCTAAGCTTGGCCTTGTGGTTCTTATTATCATTGTGGCCTTCATCTTAAATTGTATAATTAAAATGTTCCTAATTACCAGCTTATTAGATGGGGTTTTGAATGAACCTGCTGAGAGATTTGGATGAGAAAACAGGATAATTTTATGGTTCTTTGTTCTCAGTGAAGCTTGCTTCATCCTCACAAGCTATGACTGTGTGTGGTCACTTTCCTTTGTTGCAAGGCTCTGTTCCCATCTTGTCATGATGTGCTTTCAATCTGTGTTGTAGATTTCACTGCAGTGTCATTTCTTCCGATGCTGTCAAAGTTTATTTTTTAAAAAGTCCAATTCAGAAGGTGCAAACATTAAAGTCAGAGCTCATGATCATAGTCTTTTATGTGATTTCTGCTTTGTTAGATTTGCCGGTTTTATACCATGGAACAAAACTTCGTTAGAGAGCATACAGTTACTGTGACCTCTCCTTACACTATTATTTGTTGTTTTCCAGTATTGTTGCAGAATTTTACAGTGAATGAGAATCTTCTGGAAGTATTCATAGCATCAGTGTAGTCACTACAGTACGGTTGGCTCTATAAAGCTGGCAGAGATTAAGCTCTTTTTCTTTCTCTTCTGCTCCTTTCCTGCTGTAATTGCATTTCCTGAAATTAAGACCACCAAACTTTCTGCCATAACTTAGGAAAATATACTCAAGACACTGAGAAAGTGATTCAGATAAGGGGTCAGATGGGAATGAAAGCCAAAAATGTAGGCTCTGAACTCATGGAGTAGTGTCAATCCTTATAGACAGACCCTTTTTTATTGCTCATACTGCTTGTACTATGGCTCCTGAAGAAATATCGTATGAAGAATGACCTAATTATTTTTAACCCTGTCTAACTTCTCCTTCTTTATACCTAGTACTTCATGCTTTCAAACCATGCTTAAATTTCAACTTGAGCCTTTAAAATTCCCTGTAGATAACTTTTTTTGCTAAGTAATGTACCAAAAGTAGATTGGGTTCATGTCTTTGAATACAGAGTGCCCCTGGAAGTCCCAGGGGAATGGGTCTGGGCAGATCCCGCGAGTTATGAAATCCATGAAGATACTGAAGCCATGAATATTCAACTACTCCCCGCCTGTAGCCACACACCCTCCACTAATAAGGTCTGGAGGGCAGTCTTGGGAGCATGGCTCATGGAGGCAGTACCTTTTGGTGCCTTCCGCCTGCAGTATCCAGGATCTGGGCCGTTATGTGCACGTGTGCAGTCACAAAACTCACTGAAAATCCAACCGCGATTAATTGAATACCTGAATGTGCGCATTGTGAATATGCAGGGTTTCTCTGTATAAGTTATGTGAATACTTGTCTAGAGAGAACATTTCATAAACTTTCCTGTAAAAGGAAGAGAGATGAAGGAAAAAAGATTGGGGTAAGAGCGCAAAACCATAAGGAGCAGAGAGGACAGACTTTCTTAATTTAACTACCTGAAGTAAAAAAGGATTTGCAATATTTTTGTTCCAGATATTCAATTTGTTGTTCCAAAATGCCTAGTAACATCTAGGGTGGACTCCATTTTCTTAATTTCCTGAGACTTCTGCTGTTTCTTGAGATGCAGAAAAAAAAATCAGTGCATCTTAAAATTTATATATTCTCCATTTATTGAATAAATCATCCTGACAGGAGAGGAAATAGTTATCTCCCTGCTGTGGATATAAAAGATACACTCATATTTGTTCTGAACCTCTAGATCTCATGCGTGTTATTGTAATAGGTTTTGTTACTGCTGAGACATGGAATAAAGCTTTCACCAAAGGTTTTTTTTTAAATGCCCTGGTTTTTGAAGCCTAAAGTGAGTGTTAAAGTAATGAAATGTTTTATATTCAGCTTTAACATTGGACAGTCACGGCAAAAAGGAAATATTGCAGCATTCAGCCAGGTATTTTGTATTTCATATTATTTATGCTAGGCAGGGAGAATAAGAGATGCAGAGGTAGCATAGAGCCAGAGATTTTGCTGTGATTTTATTCTGGGAGATTGTTCATAGAAACTAATGTTATTCTAAGGTTTGGTTTTTTTTAATATTGCAAACTGTTGTTGTTCTGTTAAATATAAATCATGAAGCTTCAACTTATTCCAGCTTCATTGTAACTTAGGGCCAGATTCCAAGCTCTGCATAAAGTGCACATCCTTCTGCTGGACCAGACTGTATCAGCCTTGAAAAGTCCTTAACATCAGGGTAGCTTCTAAAAATAGCAGCATTAGTAATTTGCACGGATGGAGGTTGTCTGCTATTCCCTGGAAGTTCACAGTAATTTCTTTCATTTATTGAGATGTTTTACCACTTCTCTGTCCTCTAGAGAGGCATGGCTCTGTTCGGTCTGCTTGTCATCTAAAGGATGTGATATTGGATGGTTATAAATGAACCTTTGGCTTAAGGGGAGACACTACGCAGACTGAGAAGGTCAGTCCCATTGAACCATCTGCTCCATAAAATCAGAGCTGAATTAATGTAGACTTCAACAGCTGGACTAGCGAAAGCATAATTTATGAAACTAAAATATAAACATTTCATTTTATGGGGCTTTTCCAACTGGAGGTGCAGAGAATACTGGGAAATGACAATGCCTAGAGGAGGTGGAGATTCAATGCATCCATCATTTGTATAGCTTAGATTTTATTAAATCAGCAGGCATTTTACCACTCACATTCACTACACTGATATCCTCTGTGTTGTAAAAGCACTCCGATAAGTACAGAACAGTTGTCAAACCTCACCATAAACTGCACATTTCTGTGAGCTTGTTCCTGCACACAGTTTCTTCAGAATTTCAGTCATCCATAGCAAACCAAAGCATGTTATCAAACTTTTTGTGAAATGAGTACGCAGTGATGCGCAAAGCATGCATTTTAGATTCTGGATTGTTAGGAGATTATGTAGGCTTACATGGACTAACATGAAAGTAATCTCTTTCACATCTGTCCAGAAACTAATGTTATTTTTAAGTGACACTTGCAGTATTCCTGTATGTTTTTTGCCAGCAGAACTCTTCCTACTGTTGCAGATATTTACAATGCACTGTTTAGATAATTCCAGCCACTGACCAATAGAAAATCTGAAAAGAAGTGTGTAAAGGAAATCAGAGTGTTCAGCTGTAGTAGAAAACCAGCACAAGTTAGAATACTTAGAATTATTATGCTAAAGAAAATAGAACTAAAAAAATTCACATTATATTATTGTTCCTGAAAATGTGGGTCTGTAAACATAAATTAAAAAGACAAAAAATATCAGAAGTCCAGAAGAAAAGTCAGTAAAGAAGAGAGTCCTAAACGTTTAGGTCCTGTGAGAGGCAAGTTGATTTCTGTTACAGAATGTATCAAAATATATTTTAAAAATCCTTCATAAATTCTCTTTTTCTCAGAACCTTAGAAGTTTTTTCAGCCTTAGCTTTAGTTGCAGTCCTAACTTTGACACATGGGTAGATTCAGTAAAGGGTTGTAGTCAGCTACGAATAAAGTCTTATTCTCTTAATGTGCAGTGTGGCACCCCAGATTGTCACCACCTCCAGGCTTGTGCACTGAATTTAGTACTTCACAGTGGTAGCTGTGGGTCTGTCTCAGACTGGTAAAATAAAGGAAACACTGCACTGAAGGAAAGCTGATCTCAAAGCTGTCCTAAGTTTGAGCTCTTCCATGTTAAGGTACTCATCTGATTCTTTCTATCTGAATATAAAAGAAATAAATCGTCCTGGAAGTAAAAATTAGAGCTCCCTGGTCTTGGACGAGAGCTCTTAGGCTGCAAAACTCCTCCTCACCTTCTTTCAGATCCATAAACTCTTTGGAGAGTGCAAGAGCTTTAACTGACCAGATGGGCATTGTGACCATGTGATATTTGGCCCGGAATTAAGGTCACTCCAATGCATTTCACTTTGGAAAAGCACACTTCTGGACCGAGCTTAATTCTTGGGCAGGACTGAGCCGTTGGGTCAGGGCAGAGCATGGATTGTGGAGCTGAGGAGGGCAGACCCATCTACCCATATGCCAGAGAGCTGCTGCCCACAGTGCACTGGTGTGCCACAGCCTCTTCTGGCCTCTTGGGCATGGGGTACCTGCCTTCACCCTGAGGAGCCTGTTCCTCATGTTGCTGGTTAAGGTGAAAAGCCATAAGGCTGCATTTCATGATGTGAAGAGCAGGGAAGGTGCAGAAGTAGGAAGGGAAGAGGGCAATATGTGAGTCCCATTAAAGCTGAGCTGCCTGCCAGCTGCACACTGAATTCCTGGGTTCTGGGCTGAGAATCTGAAATGCTATCGTGGCCTTCTGTCTAAGGTACTGAGGATTATTTCTTAGTGGCTGAACCAGCATCCTGCTCATTAGCACACACCATGTCAGGCTTTCTCAAGGCAGATAAAGCTTTATTTACAAAGAGTCCAGGTAGGTACTGCTCAAGCTTGTCTCACTAAAACTCTATTAAATAGTAAACTGATCCCTTGGTAAGTGGAGCTGCCAGCGTCTGTCAGAAATATTAATACAAAAAAGGGAGATAGCTGCTGCTTTAACAAATACTATACTCCGGTAAAACACTTCCAAGGAGCTGAAACAGGAGATATTTTAGGAGATATTAATTGCACTGTAAGTTTTCCTGTTGATTTGGTCTATGGCCTCTGCTCTTCTCTGTCTATAAAATTTAGGTGGTCTTACATCATTCAATGGTTCAGTGATGCTTATGTCTTCAATAATTCTCAGATGCGCCTCGGGAAAGTTGCATAGTAGGATAAATCTTATGTGTGAACTGTACAGTTTGTCAATAGACAGGGAATTTCAGGCTTTTAAAAGAAGTATTTCTCTATTAAAATGAGGATGCATCAGGAACACTGATTTTATGATGATGGATGCTGAATGAAAGGCTTTAGAATAGATAGAGATGTACGTAACTTATGTGTTGTTACGTATTTTCTCTTGAGTTTTTCCCCTCATAATTTCTGGATGGATCTCTTCCTTTGGCAGGCTCCCAGAACAGCAAGTAACCATACTTGGCTGTTGGACATATACTGTTAAAACTGATTGTCCGTGATAGTGCTCAGACATTTATATATTCCTTAAAACTCCTTTTCAATGGTCTTTCTGTTCACCCTCTATCTTGAAAGCCAGTTTCAACAAGCAATACTGAGAGATTTTGATTTACTGTTATGAATGATTGTTTTAAATGTGCTGGCACTTTCAGGGGAAGATGAAAAACTCTTGTGCTATGTTTTTTCAATCCTGCCTGGGATTTTTGTGCTTTTGCTGTACAAAACCTTCTCTGACATTCCCAATGCCATTTAGGTATGGATTAATATTTTGTTGATTACTTTTAGGCTAAGCATTACTAAATACAAAGCCTGAGTGTCTTGCAAACCTCTTATTCAGAAAATTATTCATTCTTATTTATTATCTGTAAAAGGATCTATCATTCCATAATTTCATTGCACTCAAATAGTCACCAGTTATATACCTGAACGCGATTACAAAATACTAAGAACCTATGAATGCTACAGCTTTATTAGTAAGAGGATTACTAAGATTTTGAAGTTTTTATCCATCGATTGTTTTATAGTAAACAACAGAGGTGACAAATTTGGGGAATGCTGAATCAGTGCTGAGATATTTGCACCAGAAAAATACCAAACTAAGTTTATAAGTGTTTCGTATTCATTAAGCATAAAGATATTGGGGTATATATAAAGATTTGGTATATAGAAAGGTAATACCATTAACCAGTCACCAGACAGTACTGCCTCTCCTTCCCTTTACTCAGAAACAAATATTGTATGCAGCTACCACAAATGTAATCACTTTTATCTCCCTGAAAATATTACAATCCTAAATAATTTTTCCCCAAATAAATATTTCATTAAGAAGTTATGTTTTATTTATGTATGGAACATGCATTTTTCTCAGAATGATTTCGCTTTGATAGAATGACTTGGCTTTGATTTAAAATTCTTTGTATAGAATATTCTGGTTTCTAAGTTCAAAATTGCACCTTACAGTATAAAATAAACTTGTAAAATTGATTTTTAAAATTCAGTCTTCAGCATGAAAAGAATAAGTGCTCAAACTAAACAATTGAAATAGCTTGAATTGTGGCTTTTTAAAATTAAATAGAAAAATGTTGGGTTGAATTTTATTTGACAAGATTTTCAATTTCTCAAAATAAACAATAGTTGCCTACCCAGTTCTTCGTAAGTTCATTTTACACTGAGATGCTCCCAGATATACATAACCATTAGTGAAGGAGACCTCTAGAAAATTAAACTCTGACTTTTGGTGGTTTTATTTGTGGTGGCTAGAATGAAAAATTCAGAATACCTCAGCTGCAGAGTAAAATGGCTGTACTATCTTTGGTTGAGTGAATGGTGCTCCAGGCATGTAAAAATGAGAACCTTAGTTACAGAATCACAGAATCACAGAATCAGTAAGGTTGGAAAAGACCTTAGAGATCATCGAGTCCAACCTATCACCTATTACCTAACCTAGCCAAACCTGTTACCTAACCTATTACCTAATTACCTAACCTGTTGCCATCCTGCTACCAACACACCATCCTACCTATAACACTTGCTTTTAGTTATCATAAGTGATCTTTATAATGTGGGTTTAATGGTGCAGTGAGTACTGCCATTGCTCTGAGATTGGGATATTACTGAGGACATATTTTTTTGGTTCAATGATCTCAACAGATGTCCTTTACTTCTACTTTTCCTACAACCTGAAATAAATGGAAATATGCATTTGTTTTAGTTCAAGCCTTAGCCCTTCTTATGTTTAAGTAGAAGCATTGGTTACAGAAATAGAGTATATGCTTGAGAAGTTTTATTTGGTGCATTATTTGACTGACATAAGCTGTCTTTTCTTTCCACCTTACCACCTACATACGGTAATGCCACATGATAGAATTCCCAAGTCCTTTTTAACTGTGTAGTGATTGTTTCAGATTACTGTCATGTGTGTGGTTGTGAGATTTTGGGTGCTCTAGGATGGGGAGCTATCTCTGGGAAGTAAAAATCTTTACTTTAGGATTCCTTACTTTACTTAAGGAAGTAAAGTTTCCTTACCTTTTACCAGACTCTAATTTTGATAAGACTAGATAATTATTAGCTTTTGAATGCTACAGTTAGCAACACATAGATAGTTTCATATTTGTGTGAACTCTCAGGCAACTATTAACCTGGAAGTGATCTAATATCAAAGCTTTCACAGAATCACAGAATACTAAGAGTTGGAAGGGACCCACAAGGATCATCTAGTCCAACTCACCAGCTAACGCCCGTACAGAGATCGAACGCACACCCCAGAGTGGTGAACATAAACCTAGATCCCTCACAGGCGCACAGGCCACTCCGAGCCAGAAGGGACCCACAGGACCATCCAGACCAACACCACCCCCAGCTAGACCATGTCACTAAGCTCTTCATCCAGTCTCCTCTTAAACACCTCCAGGGATGGCGACTCCACCACCTCCCTGGGCAGTCCATTCCAACGAGTGATCACTCTCTCTGTGAAAAACCTCTTCCTAACATTCAGTCTAAACTTTCCACTTATTAAAAGTTCTTCTGAGGAACTCTGAATCTTCAGCAAAATTGGCCAGTTGTGGTACATTCTGGGGATGTCCAGAAAACTCCATGGTTATCTGTTCCAGCATAGGTATTTATATAAACAACCAAGATGTGTCTTATCTTGGCATGCATAATTTTTCACGGTACATGTTTCAGACCAATAAGAAAAATCCTCACCGATGGAAAAGCACAATTCTAAAACAGCCAATTTATCCTTTGCATGTTGTTAGAAACATCCTGAATTGTTATTCTCTAAAAGGTAAAATTTGTAGGTACATATTTACAAGGTTCTGAGAAATATTAGCCATTCACAGAAGAGAGAATAGGTAAGTTTTGTTGTGCTTTTATTTATTATTCTTAAATTCCAAGTAAATAGTTGGGTTTGTAATGACAGCAAGAATAGCTAAAATCTTAAGAGGTTCATAAAGACCATTGAAATGCTTGGATTTAATTCAGTAAGTGGCTTTATTTAAGTAAAAACCAAGAAGAGAAAAAAATAAAAGTTATGTCAGTGGGCTGTAAAATGTTACAAAATTCCAGAGAGAATGTGGCCCAAACTGGAACGAATGAAGTCAGTAGAGATCTTGTACAACTTTCATCCGAGAGTGTTCCAATATACTCTTTTATTGTGCTGATAGTGTTTTGGCTATGCAGTGTTAATGACTTGTTGATAGTCTTTTACTCCTCATTCCTTTCTCATTCATGCATTATAAATTGGATATGCCACTCATTTCTCTTGACAATCTCAAGTTATAGTTGAGCTAGAGTTTCCCTCCTGTAGCTACTCATGCTTTTCTCAACTACAGCTCATGTGTCAGGTCAAATTACATTTTTCATGAACTTCTTAATGATGTTAGAACAGCCTCCATGTAATGGGATGGATCAAAATAGAGTCTTGACCAGCTAGCCTGTAACGTCACCACGCCTTTGTCACGTTTGCTAAGTCAACTAAAAAGCTTTATCAAATACTGTCTGCATTCTCTGACAATGAAACAAACGTCTTAGTGATGCATTAGAGCACATTTTTTGGTAATGAAATTTCTAATCTGTGTGCATTTAGATGATCGTGATGACTGATAAGAGTAGAAAAGGCTTAAAAATGAAAGTCCATCCAGTCACTTGCATGTTGGTACCTCTTACCTTCCTGTTCACTTGTTTCAAATGTTGAAGTCCTGTGTGGTTTACATTTTCATAGAATAGATATATAATGACTTGAAGCTTAGCACCTTGATTGACATAATCCTAATGTGCAGTGGGCAAAATTTTAGCCTTGGAACAATCTATCTGACTTGCACAAGCTACTTATACACAAATATGTAGTTAGAGGTACAATTAATATTCGATGTGATGACATAACACTGAGCCCCAGGTGGCCTCTTCAGACAAACAGAGCTTTCATATTAATACCTTGATACTACATAAGGAATGAAAAAACCCCTTTTTCTCTAATAACGTGTACAAAGATTGCCATAGATATTTTGTTCTTTTTAGCTATGTAAATGGGTAGTAAAATGAAACCTAATGTTGACATAGCTTTGAAGTAAATGAAAAGTTGATTATTATCATTGCATGTATTGACTATCATGCACTTAAGTAACTTGCAGTTTACTTTCCTCTGAATCATAATTTTAGTTGGTTTATGTTCCCTTAGATTTAGCACGAAATCCCCTTCATCTCTCTTCCTGTTTGCAAAAGAGAAGTATACCTAAATACAAAAAATTAAAACTTGCAGTAAGCATGACAAAGCATCTGTCAGAAGGTACCCTGAAGTAGGACTCACACATTACGGTTAACCACAATGCTATCCAGCTATTTTAAAGCAATACTTTAAATCTGAGTCATTGTTCTATTAGTGACTTGTGTGATACTAACACAGCTTTTTGAGTCAAGGAGTCTATGTAGATCTTAAAGCTTCAAACATCTTTCTGAACGATTAATAATCTGTGCAAAACAAGAATAATGGCTCTATGAAGACATGAAGTAGCATTGTAAAATTGTTAAAATTATTAGAAAATTATTAGAAAATAGAAAAAAGAAGTTATAACATGGTAATCAGGCAAATCAAGAAAGATGAAAGATGCTTCCTATTCCTAATCTTCCTGCTCACAAAGCTGTCTCAGCAGCACCTTCAGCATGTTCAGTCAGCCCTCCTTGCCTATCATGCCAGGGTGCTATTTTAATTCTACTGTTATAGTCTGTCCCTTTAAAGCTAATATGCCAGATTCTGGTTTTTTCAGAAATAAGGTAAGACCCTGGGATTTCACGGATCCACAGGTCTGGCTTGGTGCCGTGAAGGCCACAATTCACAAAGACAGTGAACTCATGAATAATACAATTAAGCACTGCCCATCAACCCACCCCCCTCAGATCCAGAGCTCTGGAGGGTGTTGCCGGGACTGTCCTGTGCCCTGAGGTGCCTCAGAAAAGTGAAGGAAATGCCTTTTGCCCCGTCCTGGCTGTGGAACCCTGACTTTTGCACCAGTGTTCCTTTTCTGAGCACAGAAACCCTGTGGCAGCCAGGGCTGCTGGGAGCCCTGGAGCCAGAGACCGCCCCTTCCTGTGGAGCCGAGCAGGGCAGAGCCTCTCACCACTGTTTATTCCCTGATTCCCTGTAAACCCTGATGTGGTTTACATTTTTTCTCTTGTTTTGTGCTAGAATTTTTCTGTAAATATGATTTCTACCCATATGTTAGGAAATAGTTGGTTTTCATGGAAACTCTCTGTATTTGGATTTGAGAATATTTACTGGTGGTGGCAGAAATGTTCATGCTTTGCTGAAAATTAACAGCAGCAGTAGACCTGTGTAATTAATGTCACCATAGTACTTGGCCAAACATAAACTAAAAGGAGAATTAATCATGTGTCCAACTTGTGCCTCAAAGGCTTTCATCCAGTATTGCTGATGTGTATTTATCCAGCTGAAAACAGTCAATAATTCCACATATCTCAGCTTGAAAGTATTCTACACGGTGGGATGGATACACAAAACACCTAGAAGGGATGTCAGGTAATTTATATCTGAGCAGATACATATCTGACTTTTTTTTTTTGGAACAGAATCTTTCTTTGGTGTCACTTTACTTGGGCCAAAATCAGTTTTGTGTAGGAACTGTTTTGCAGCTTGTGTGGAATGAACTTATGGTTTTGATTTGTTTCCTTCTAAGAGGGTCTAGCATAGTAACTGGGAAGATTTCCTTTACCTGATGCATTTTTTAGTCCTTTTGTCAAGATTAAAGCGATAAGGAAGACAAATCCGCAGGCAACTAAACGTGGAGTTTTTTAGATTGCCAGTGAGACATGAAGCAGCTAAGCTTGATCATCATAATGAAGTGACTTGTGTAAGCAAAGAAAAAAATTATCCACAGATGTTTGTTTGGACATTTAGCTCAAAAGCTGTTCTTATATATGAAAACTCGAAAAGTTTGAACATATTTTGTATCTTAGCAACCAGAAGATGTGCAGGCATTGAGAGAAATGCTGATCCTACATTTCATTAATCTCTATGTCCTCTTTAACGTAGAGGACACAGTTATACTGTGTTGTATCTTTTATAGAGATATAAGGGTGCTGATTTTTACAACATGGAAGGAAGAAATAGGCGATTAAGTAGGACAGGAACATTTTTAGTAGCCAAATAATAAAATTCACCTTAGGTTTACCACTTTCCAGCAGTAGTAATGCCAACAAAGACATAAAAGTACTGTTGAGCAGCTTATACATGAAGAAATGAATAATCATTGGTTGACATGTTACTAGGATTTTTTTCTATTTCATCTGTTTCCTAAACTTAGCCTAAATGCAGAACTTTCTGAAAGCCATTTATAAGTGGTGTTTACACTTATCCTATTATTAATTAACAGGATTAATGAGTGTACCTCCTGTATTAAGCTTTGAAAATGTACCCTCTAGGTCCCAAGATTCCTTTTTTTGTGAATTGTCAAGGTAATCCACATATGTGCAAAAAAATTCGAACATAGTCATTTTGTATCTCTTCACAGGCCTGAATTTTACTCTCAATTTATTATTAGTAAGTATTGTCTCTATACCTTGGGGCATTCTGGCAAAACAGTGAAAGTGAATATGTTAGAATGATGCTTTTAACGGTTATCACTTTTATTTAGGCAAGACATCTCGGATGAAAGTATTAAAGTTATTTTTTAAAAAATCATAAATTGATTCATTTATAATTTCAAAAACAAATAGGCAAATTAATGTATTAGGAAGATCAAAGTAATTGGAATAGAAGTAACAGTGCAGTATTAAAGTTGCAAACATCTTTCTTAACTCATGATGTTCTGGCTGTTGTTTTTTTCCTGTACTGAGCACACACTGATGTGAAAGACAGACACCATGTGTCTTGAAGGCAGGTTTATTTTCAGAAATATCCTTGGGGTTCCTATAGAACTAAAGTTTTGCAAAGGCAGGGTTTTCTTTCTATTTGAAAACAAAAATGTGCTAGCAAATGAAGAGCTATCAATTAAAAAGAACCAATAGACTCCCTAAGACTCCCACATGCTTTTCATGTCAATGTGTGTTTGAAGTCCACTTCAATGCCACCAGAGGCAAAATGCTTATGTCTGCCAGCAGATTTGAAGCTGGTATGCAGTTTAAATTGTGAGTTTGAGTGTGGGATTTGTCAGGGTTCTGATGGGTTTTGTGGGGTCTTTTTGTTTGTTTGGAGTTTTTTATTCCTATACTGATATTGTGCCAAATGTGTCATCTAGTCAGATTGCCTCCTTTGCCTCTGAAGAAGTCACATGTATATAGTGGTATTTTATACAGGCAGGATTGTTTGGGGGTTTTTACTAGCATATTTTACTCTCTAAATATTTAAATTTGTTTTGTGAAGTGCTTTCTACTCCTTGAGAAAGAAAAATTGACAGAAGCACAAAACATTTGCTAACTCTTTCTTAACCTCTTTTCACTTCAATGTTTTAATCATTCATGAAATGACTCTTCTTTGTAAAATTTTGTTGTTATAGAAGATAAGCTGGCCATCTCCAAAGATAAGTTCCAGAAGTCTTATATTGGCTTAATGAAAAAATATGAAAAAATATTTTAATCTTGTCACCAATAATATATTATTAATCTTTCCCTGAGCTTAACTCTTGATGTACAGTCATACCTCACATATTCGTGCATATTTTGAGGTATGACTGCATTAGCAAAATCTAAGACAGTATCTATAATGCCATTCTAACAGAAAAATGGGGTTTGGTCTATGCAAAATGTTTTTATTCCTCAGTATGGCACTTACTGTTTACTGATCAAGTTCAAGAACAGAATAAATTTATTTTTGTGCATATTTTCCTGATGTTCTAGAACAGTGTTTTTAGACACAAAATTAGCATGAACTTATGAAAATAAAATTAGGGAATCAAAAAACCTTTTCCAAAATACTTTATTTCACAGAAGTGTATCTATTCAGACACAAATGTATGAGACTCCACAACTTCATCTGGAAGTCAGTGGGAGTTCAGATCTACTCAGGCTTATGCAATTTCAACCATTGTATTTCTGTCAAATTGTCAGGTAATTTATTTTATTACTTTGGGGTTTTTCTGCATATGAAATGCTATTGATAGGATTTTTATCATATGTGTGAATCTAAACTAGCCTTGTTTTGTTCATGCAGTGCATTAGTTATGTCTTTTAGGATATCATTTGAAGGAAGAGATATCTGCTTCTGTGCATGTCAGCTTGGGTTTTTGGTCTTTTTTTATATTAACAGATAAAAACCCCACGACTAATATTCCTGGGTAGAGAAATGTCTTTCAATAAACTTGTAAAACAGAGAGTAGTTAAATGACATGGTATGTAGGAATGAAAGAGAGGCATAAGTGTAAATGAAATTAGATAGGTGATACAGACCAAACCTCTTTCATTCATGGTACTTTTTCAAAACACAAGTATTTCGTGGCCTTATAAAAGCCTGACGTTTGCATTCTTTTAGTTCTAGGTCTTAGTAAACGCATGCCATTTTCTATCAATAAGTGAAGAAAAAAAGATGTACAAAAAGGACAATAAAGATATATATAGTTATATTACTACTAAATCTAATAACTGGGTATTTTGTGTCAGTGGTGGGTTAACCCCAGCAGCAATTATTGATCCATAGTCACTGTGTGTAACAGTTATTTGGGAAGACAAACCACTGTTGCTCAGAACATCCCTTCTTCCTCCTTCTTTACCCCAGCTTTGTTGATGAGCTTGATGTAATATGGTACAGGATAGATATCCTTCTGGTCATTTGGGGTCAGCTCTTCTGGCTGTATCCCCTCCCCACTCCTTGAGCACCCTCAGGCTATTCAATGGTGGGGCAGCATGAGAAAAAGAAATGGCCTTGACATTGTTAACACTCTTTTGGCCACAAGTTCCAGCACAGCACCATACAAACTGCCTATGGCCCTGTCCCAGCCAAAACCTGTTACACTGTCTGAAAGGAACGGAACAAACTCAACAGGCAAAGAATTAATCCAATAAATAGAAAAGAGGTGGCTGTAGCAGCCTGACCAGAGGAGATCAGAAGCTCCTGCGTGAGCTACCGAGCAGTTGTGCCTTACCTATAAGTGCTTTGGCAAATAAAGAAACTAATAGACTGGCCATTAGCATGGTGTATTTTGGTGTACATCAGTGCCAGTTTTTCTGCATATGATATCAGTGCCCTTTAAACTCGTATAAATAAAACAAGGAAATACTACATATTTCTTTCTATGAGATATGGTGCTTGAGTAAAGTGAAATTTCACCTCTTTGTTTTGCAACGAAGGCATCACCATTATGTTTAGCTGAAGGTCAGTGTAGTTTGTTTTTGCCTGCCTAGCAAACTAAAGAGCAATTTCTTGCCAGGCCTCTGGTCCTCTGTAGAAGGCTAAACCCCAGCATATACATACATAATTAACTGTAATTTTAGTTTAGCTCCACCATGAAAACTGTATTGGGCTTGTTCTTTAAGACACTGATTGCAATAGGTTATTCGGTAGCAAAGAGGCCAGGCACAGCTGAGCAGTATTGCCATGCTCATGGCATCAGGACAGCTGTCCAGAACTTTATTTGAGAAGGTAAAAAATGTCCTACTGATAACACTGAACTTGATGATGCAGAAGATGGGAAGGGGCAAATATCCCTCTGGTGATTGATAAATCCTATTTATGTTCCTGTCTTTCAGAAGGCTATGTAAACACATTCTCAAAATTTTCCATTTTTTCTTTAAATTACTGCAAGATAGTTTGTTTGTTCTGCCACATTCCTCAAGTCATCATTTGCACAACTTGCTTTATGTAATTCCTGTTCCATTGCCTCCAAGTTTGAACAGGGAATTTTGCTTTTGGTAAGGTAAGACAAGGTTGTTTCGTTTTGGTTCCTTGTTGCCATCCTCCCTGTCCATAGTTTCTATGTTTTTGAAGTCAGCCTTCTGGAAGAATATGAAACACCACAGACAATCACAAATTTGTGTTAATGAAGTTATTTATCAGTGAATTAAAATTCTGAAGTGAAACCTTCAGATAATTAAATATAAAAAATACCAAAAACTACAACAGGCCCTGCTATTTTGATGTCTAGTTCCATTTATTTGACACTGCCCCTTCAGCTTTCAGTATTATGTTGGTTTTCTGCATTAACAACAAAATCTAAAAATCAAGAATGAAAGAAAAGCATCTTCTGATCAGTAAATCATGGAAGGCTAAAATCCTGGCCTTTAACATCTATCTACAAACTAAAAGTTATGACTTAGAATGTGTAATTTATTTAAAACTCAGGAAATGCTATTTAGGTTAACGTCCAACTGGTGTGACAAAGGTCTCTGAAGGCACAGCCTAGGAATGGTCTAGGCTGAAAGTGCTGCCTCCTGCTGCCAGTGAGGGTTCCCAATATGTATTTGTGCAAATATTCTGCAAGTGAGGGTAGCAGGATATTGCAAACAGGGAGCATGTGTGCTGGCTTCTGTACTCCACCCTAGGCTGGGCTTTTTTACACACTGATACAATTCAGTTGCTTTGGTTTATTTTTGTCACAGAAAATGTATATTTGTTCACTGAAGTGATAAATAGTCCTTTTTAAGGTGAAGGGTGGGACAATGGGATAATGCTTCATGGCTGCTACTGGCTGGCAAAATGCTGTATGTAAATTATTACATTTTGCCTTTTTCTGTGGACAGATGCTAGGTTAAGGCAAACTTAAAGATATTTCCTCCAATTATGATTTTGTAAAGTAGCATAGCAAACAGTCAGTTTGTACACTCTTCTAGTGGGGCACCTTTTCTGAATGCTCTGTTGCTGTGTGGTGCTGGAACTGTGGATTACAGCTCAGTGCTGTATCCTGGTGAATAAATGTTTACAAGTGTCTGCAATCATAGGGATCAGATTCCTGAGTGACTCTGCCTGTGAAGGACAGTCATTTCAGGCATCTTAATCTTCCCTACTTTAGTACAGATGTCTAAAAATAATGCCAGAGTTGTGCTTAGTTTTGTGAAATCCAGCATGTAACTTCTAACTTGGCTGACTTGAGTGGCTCTATCCAGCCACCTCCTCTTCCCAGTTCCCAAGGAAAATAAGTTTTGCACAATCAGGTCCATTTCAGTCCGTTCAATGGTGCTCTCCAGCTCTGCGTGGCAGAAGTGCTTCTATTTTGTTCTTTGCCAGCCTCCTTTTGCCAATATATAAAGAGGTTGCTATTTGCTCTAAGAAACAGCTTGATACACACTCCTGCAATAAGTCTGGGGAACATTACTGTCCTAAAGCAGCAGCTGAGGCTCTGTTTAAAACTGAGAAGCTGTAATATCCATCTTGACAGGAGTGACTCAGCACATTAATTTGGAAATTCAACCTGACTACTGACTCTTACATTGTGTCAGTTTTGGGGTTTTAAATTTAGCCTTGGATCATACTTGTTTCTGAAGTTTTAAAAAAGCAGGAGAATAAAGTTATGTTAAAAGAAGATTTAGATCAAATTTTTGGAAAGGAATGGATTAGGTTACTAAGCTCTCCCCAAGCCTCTGATTTTTTGATTATGAATATGAAAGCAATATGAACAGCAGCTGACTTGCTGATCTCCGGATTCACTTAAAAGTCAGAGCTCAGGCATTCATTTAGAGGAGTGAATATTTTTTTTCACAAGAGCCTTTACAGTTCTGTCATTCACAGTTAATATTGATACTCTGCAGGTCAGGAAATATTACTAATAAAAGAAGGCATCAAGGCTGATTTTCCTTTTAATGGAGTTAGTGGAAATTTAACCATTGCCTGTAAAAGGGGGAAGATTAGACCAAAACGATTTGTGTTAGATATGTATCTGTATGATACAGATTTACTTCACACTATTTTTAGTATACTTAAAAAAAGACAGTCTCTTATTTTCTAGGGCATTGTCTTGCTTTTAGTCTCTCCATAATGAGTTTCTATTTATGGAGCAGATCATGATAAGTAGCTACCAGATGTCTAAAAGACACATATTTTCCCATATAAAAGTTTCCTTGCTTTAACTTTGTCCAAATACTTAATAATAAATGCTTTTTAAAGGACTACAGAAGGTAATAGATTTTAATTTTTTCTGTATGATTAATACTAGCCATTTGTTTTTTGCTTTCATTTGTAAGTGCTTCAAACTCTGCCATAGAAAGGAAAAATGGGCTTATGTGTATTTAAATATGCATGAAGATTAAAAGAATTGCAAGCCTCATTTTTTTAGTCACCTACATCACAACAATAGATCTTTAATATGAAAATTCTGTTTTACAAAGTGCTATTACCAGCACTTGTTTCCATTTTTCATCTTGGAAAAACCTTTTATTTCCAACTTAAGTTCTACTACATATTTTTAAGTTCCCTTATATTGTAAACCCTTCTTCGGTGTCTCAAGATGTTATGTAATTTATTGGTCAATAAAATTCTTGCAGGCAGTTATGCTACTGAAATTTTAGTGAAATAGTGTATGGGATTTAAAAAACAAGTAATAGTTACTCTAATAATAAAGTTGTGCATTTAAATGCATGTTCCTGTGAACTGTATTCTGTATGCCAGTATTCTTGAACACTCTGTTTTGTATGAATTTGGTACCAGTTAAAATGTAATTTTTCCCTATTAATATGATGCCAATAATGGGAAGTGGTAAATGCACAAACCAAAGTATTTAAGGCATGTAGGTATTCTAGACATCATGTTAGTGTAGAAATAAAAGACGCCATGAACACTGACATACTTATATTTAGTGTGAGCCCTTTTGTAGAGCACCAGCAACCCCCCCCTTCTTGACCTTTGAATGACCTCACTTATACACTGCCTTAAAGATAATAATGAAAATAAACTTGGTTTATAGTATCCCGCCAAATTAACCAGGTTTAGTAGTGGCTTTTGTATTTGTACTGTGCAAAATTTCTCAAAAAATTAATATCAGCCTTTATCTCCCATTTTGAATTGCAAAGGAAGACGGCTCTCTAAGGTTTTTGTTTGCTGTTAAACACTTACATTTAGTGTAAAGAGTCAAATCCAAATCTTTATTCATTAACAGGCCAAAGAACTGTTGAAGAATAAAAAAAGTAAGTGAACACAGTTTAATAAAAGCTATATAATTCAATGAAATAATTGTGTGCACTTATACCATTTTGTTAGCCATAAAGATATAAGCCAGCCTATACATCATACAGTTATGTAGGTACTTACCATTCTAAAAGCAGCATCGAGTAGAACTGGTGGAAAATCCCCAAGGTGTAATCAATAATTGATTAAAATGATGAGCCTTTATGGTGTTATTTTGAAGTTCACCATCTGAAATCAGAGGAAATTTATTGACAGTTGTATATTTTGTTGAAAGAAAGATTGCTCAGACATATATTAACCACAAAATATGTGTCTGTTGCCTTCTACAGAGCACTAGAAGAGTGATTTACTTTAAAATGCCTTTCAGCCGGGTAACTAGGTAACTTACACTGTGCTACATGAAAGAGTTTGGATTTCATTTTGTGAAGCTGGATTCCAGTGCAGTGAGTGAAGGAAACAGATGGAGTAAGAGGAGAACAGACAGATATAAAAAAAATTACAGCCACTGTTTTCAGTACCAGAGCATTAACTGCCATATATCAATTTATTTTCATTTACTGAAACAGGAAAATCAAGATTATTAAGCCAAAACATTACGGGTCCAAAAAGCACACTATGCTCAAAGCATCTATTTGTCATAGTTAATAAGAGCTCCAGATGAGCTACAGCTGAGAATAAAGTTTTCTGTGGTAAGAATGTCACCCCAAGTCCAGTTATTTCATTCTGTTAGGGAGACTTAAGCATATCTCATTCAGTGGGTGGGGAAAGATTAGTTGGTTAGTAGTTGCTGTGTTGGACAGCTGTAAAGTTTTCCTTATCATCAAGGGCTGGGCTACAGAGGTCATGTAATGAGTGCCAAGAGGCTGCTCCACCATAAAGGCTTCAAACAGCCTGGGAAGGACCTAAACCTGTAGAACTTAAAGGCTGAGAGTGCAGGAAGCCACTTTCTCTCTTGCAGCAGCAGCTTTGAATTGCAAGACATGAATGATGGGTTAGAAAATCAAAACAGGACTGATATATATGTGTATATATATATACACATCAGTTGTCCTTATTTGCTGCATGGCACAGCTGCTCTATCACATACTTGATCTGGACTTAATTTGATCATCCCTGTGGTTAAACAGGAAGTTCAGCTGTGAGCCACATAGTTTCTTACTATCCCTCACCCAGCCAGTTACTGCTAGCTTGTTCCTGATACTATTGAATTTTCGTATGAACACCTGTCCATTAGAAGTTGGTTGGTGTTCATCCAGGCAATTTACACTTATTTTAGAATGTGTAGCAATTAGTGGACTCACAAAATTGTAGAATGCAAATAGATACCACCCTTATATTAAAAATATTTGAGAAATGAAGGTCAGAATATGTAATTGCTCTTTTTTTGTTGAATTTATAGAGGGAAGTTTTATAAATTGTCACTATATTTTGGTGCAGCAAAGGCAGAAGTATGAAAAACTCTGTAACTTGAGTACCTAGGAACTGATATTCTACTGGATTTTTTCAGTTCCTTTTAAATTTTCCTATTAATAGTTTCAATTAAAAATTCACAAATTTCTTAATTATTTTTCTCAACAACCTTCTAATTAAAAAATTTAGGGGTTGGGCTCACTACTTCTGTAACAAAACATCAATCAATTATGATGTTATGCTGTCAGATCTAAAAAGATGGGGTAGACTTTGTCCCTCAATCTCTTAAATGCGATTTAGAGCTTAATGTGGCAAACCCTGAAGTTTTTACCCACTTTAGCTATTTGTAGATTACCTTCCCGATACTGTCTCATTCAAGGACAGCATTGTAGTGCCTGCTATTATTGGTGCTAGATGCTGGATTACAGTCTTCTCCCATCCTGTCCAAAATGCATCATCTTCTCCTCCCATCTTTAAGCAAAACTCTTGGATTGGGATACAGCCTACAAATCAGGCAAATGGTTCAGAAGGGGAGTGATGGGATAAATAAGAAGAAAAATGGTTTGTCTTGGTTTCATAACTGAAATGGAAGAAAAATCATTGTTCAGTTTTTTTCAGCTAGGAAATATTAGCAATCTGAATCCATTTTCAGGATGGCTCTATACAGGTGCACATATACTAGTTTTTAATTAAAATTTTTTGAGTTGTTGAAACATAAATACAGTTGCATTATTTTTTTTTCTTTTGGGCTTCTTACAAAATTATGTCTGTCCACAGTAGTTGAGCTGCTTCTGCTCCCCCACAAATCACTCTTTTTCTAGTCTGAGTCTGGAATAAAGTAAGTATGAAATATTTCCTTTAAGCAGGTAGGAGATAAACTGTAAAATATACAGCATTTCTAAGCCATTGATCTGAAAGAGACAGTTTAACATTTTTACCAGGGTCAAAACAGTGAGGAACTATTTCTAATTTCTATAGTTTAAAGATGGAAGGTAGTTATAACTTAATAATTTTAAAAGCATAGGATCGAATTGGAAAATAAACTTGGATTGGAATTTACTATTTGCTTCTATAATTATTTTGAAAACAAACAACCTTGCAACACACAAAGTAGTGCCATAAATCCCTATTAAAAATAATGGCCAGTAATAAGTTTGCCCAAGCAAAGGGAAAAGGCCATGCTGCTGTCAATACTTCTCAGCAGTAAGTTTAAGTAACGTGCAATTTCATTTATATATTTGATTTCTATTCAGCCCAGAATGAGATTTGCCCTTTCTCAAACTCTCTGATCACTTTTATTTCCTTGGAGGAATGCTTTTAGAAAAGGCAGCAATCTTGTACAATGCTTTTGCGGATGACTAAATTTTGGGCTTCTTGCCCTGACATGTGGAGAGAAAGAATGTGTATGCACTGTAGAGAAGAGGGCTCTTTGTAAAAGATCTCCTGGTGGTTCTCAGCTCTTATGCCCTGAACACGGGTTAAGGATGATCTAAGTTGCAGCAAAGAGGAAAATTCTCTAAAGTGGCCAAAGCTCAAGTGCTTGGTCTTGTTTCTATCCATTACAAAAGATACTATGCTAGTTTAAGTGTTTCCTTGAGCTATCATCGCTGTGGGTTTGGTTATACTGTTCTGCTCAAAGAGAGACTCCATGTGCATTAGCTTATTAAGGTAATATGTACAAGATAACTGTGAAACAGCTGTGGGGCATACATGTCAAAAGAAAGGTCGCGATCTTCTTAAAAATACAAATGGGAATAAATGCCCAGTGTACTTGCTGCTTTTGGAACATTTGTCAAGAGCTGAGTGTCCAGCAAGATTCCCGCACAGGAAATTCCTCTTACCAAAGCATTGTTTCTCCTGTATTTTTGTCAGGCATCCAATCATTTGCAAATGAGTTGAGCTTCATCATCTAATCTGCCACGTGAAATAAATATATTCTGTTCTCCATGTATATGCAATATACATGAATTAATCTAACAAACTAGTTAGTAAGTACAACCAAGGAGCAGATTCCATTCTGTATGTAAAATTAAAATCTTAAATTTGTAGTTAGCAAATTTTCAGATAATGAAAAACTTTTCAAATAAACTACTTCAGTCTGGTTCACTTTGCTGTTTCACTGTTACGTAGTAGATTAAAAATGAAACTTAAATCTCAATATATTTGGTGGCTGTTAACACCATTTTGTTGTATCTTTGGGATTCTTGCTTATTCTTACTTATTCCAAAATATTTTTTTTAAATATTTACTTTTATGAGTAAAAAGGCCCCTGACAAGTGCTGTTTCTACCAACATTGATTGTTCTTGTTGAAATAATTGGAATTACAGCCTCTTCTTCCTAAGAGCAAAGATGGAGACATAAAGGCATGAGCAGTGGCAGCAGTTCGGCAGCAGCTGCGGAAGCAGCAGCATGGCCGAAGAGAAGCCCAGGGATTCTCCAGGGAATCTCCCCAGACAGAGAGGGCTCAGAAATGCTTCCCTTTGCTCCCCTGTGCTGGGACAGCTCATGGGGAGAAGTGGAAAACACTGCTCAGCGCTTCTGCTTGGCTGGGGGTGGAGGGATGGGCATGACCTGCATGCTGTTAATGGCCTGCGTGTGTTTGCAAATTAGACGTTTTGTGAGACCCTGACAAGATCCATTCCTCGTGAAGGGTGAAGTATTACTGTAATAGGTTTTGTTGTTTTTCATAGGATACTTTCTAAATCTGTATATATATAAACTCCTTCAAATACAAAATGCTGTGTACATGCGCAAATAAGAAGGTGTTAAGCAGACAAGATTTTATGAGGAACCTGAATTTCTCATGATGAATCTTCTGCAAAATGGCTATCATGATATATTCTCCTACTTAGCAACAGGAGAGGGATGTATAACTAAATAACTCATCAGAACGATGAAGATCATGTTAAGACACACTCATTTTCCACAGTCCTTTCCCCCCCCCGAGACATCCAGCTTGCTGAAGAATTTATCACTGCAAAGGATGTCTGGTGCATTACTTGTTTTATGCCAGTGATCTTTCATAGATATTTCTGCAACCTTATTGCCTTGACTCCATCCAAAAGGAAAGATGCAGGATCATATGCCATTGTATGCCCTTGCACTGGAAAGTAGGAGTTCCAATGCTTGATTCTTGCCATTTAGTGAAGCCAGAGTAGTTCAGTAAGCTTCAGCACTGACATTTTTAAGCAAACAGAAAACAGTTATGACCAATCTCACAATTGCTGTACTTTAAGCTAAGGACTTATGAACTGTTGATGAAGAACTAGAAAAAATTACTATGCTTAAAACATAATTTTTTAGAATGAAATGTGTTGTTGTTCTTACTTTCTGTAGCTGTTTCTGTAAACCTAGAATTGAATCTCAGATTTTGGTTCTTTCTGGTGGTATTTCCATTAGGAAATATCATGGATTTCAGGAGATTTTATTTCTAGAAGATGTTGAATTGAAGCCTTTTTAAGCATTTTTCCCCTTGCAAATCTGAGTGGAATTCCAAATATACCCAATTCTAAACTTAAAACCTTTTTTGAAACACTTCTAATTAAAATATGGACTCAGAGTTAGGAAGCAAAGCCAGCACCTTATATTAATCTAAAGTCATCCAATAGAGTACTGGATGTACGTGCCCATGTAAGGCTAATAAATCCAAGTATAAATATCCATTTCTTCTGTAATAACTGCTGTATATAGTAAGTGGGTGTCCTTATGCTGCCTGAGATGAAGTGGTTGCTTCTTCAGTTAGTAGTAGCAGCAGAATTTTGAGGTCTTTTTTAAATAGCTATTCATAAACGGAAGCTCTACTGTGTTTAGATTAAGCAAATTTCAGTCCTGTAACCTACAATTATTTGAGCTATTTTTGTTTTGTGCTGAAGTCAGCAGAATTTATCACAGGTCAGAACTGGTTCTTGTGCTTGTAAAGGACTGTAATTCCACGCCAGCTTGACTTCTGATTATATTTTGACACCTTGCTAAGTTTCTATATTTTATACACAGTGACAAAGGCTGAGTACCCTTTAAATAGATGCTTATCATAATATTTTACAGCCTCATTAAAACTTTTGGCCAGTCTGATCTAAAATTTCATCTTTTTAATTGCATGTCCATTTTCTCTATTTTACCTACACATACTGAATTCAGAGGAGACATTACTTTACAAAGTGACTACTTTTGTAACAGTAATTATTACACTTATTTCATGATTACTGCATGAGATTTGTATTGAGTATATCATTTACCTTGCTGCCCTGTTCTGTGTTCAGTAAAAACATGAATTCTCTGCCACAGCACTTTCATTAAAACAAAAAAAGAAAGCACTTAAACAGGATAAGGTTTGTTTTAGTATGGTGTGCCAATGTGAAACATCATACTTGTGGATGCATAATTGAATCCCCTACAGTTTGACAGTGTCTTAAATTTCTTAAATTGGTGAAGAGTATTTAGTTTTTTATGTAAAGGGTTTCAGAACTTCTGCTGCAGTTCATAACACAAAAGATTCTTGCACTATTAAGACCATTATTGTGCCTGCTGGAAGTCCCCAGGCAGAACAGGAAGGGAGTCAAAATTGCTGCAACAGATGTGGAATCCTGGGTACTCTGACTTCAGTGGGAGTTTTGCCCTACATGACAGTGGGCCAAATCTTTAATCCAGTAGTCCTCTCTTGTTGATAACCCTAGTGTATGCCCTAGGGGAGCTTTTGCTTCTTTGCTGCAATCCAGACTCTCTCTGTCTGTGCAGAGAAGATACAAGTCTCTTCTGGTGTCGCACTGTGCCTTTCACAGGCACGCCATTTCTGGGAAGGAAATTGGATCACAGTAAAAATAAAACGCTAACTGTGGGCACAAGGTGTCTTGTTGCTCATGTCCTGAGTCATTCCCAGGAACATGGATGAAGCCTTCTGAACTGAGCAAATTAGCTTCTTGAGACTGCAGTGGAGGGAGCCATCAGTGGCTGCAGACAGTGCATCTCCCACCCAGTCCCTGCTACTGCATTTGCAGGTTATCCATTTAGTGACAGATGTTTTGTATGTGAAGCAGCAGTGTATTCATTAATTCAGTCCTACCTAGCCCATGCAGATCAAGCTTTCCATGTGATCTAGTGAGCTGTTTTAAGAGACACTTCATAAATTTTTGTGTTAACTGAGAGCAGCAAATGGGAAGTGTTTGACACTTTTTTTGTAATGTGGAAGGTGTGTGGTGCAGAGCATCAGATTTTGCATTGAAGTAGTTGTGGTTGAAAGAAGAAACAGCCTCGTGTTGTGCCGAGGAGTTTCAGACTGGATATTAGGAAAAATTTCTTCACTGAGTTGTCCAGCACTGGAACAGGCTGCCCAACGACGTGGTTGGGTCACCATCCATGGAGGTGATTAAAAGACATGTAGATGTGATTAAAAACAGTCTGGGGAGTTATTTTAAGAGTTAGTGTTTGCTGCCTACCTTTATACATCTCAAATGTATGAAAAGAAATTGCTGGTGCCGCTTCTGTGATACCAGAAATTAAATTCAAAAGTTGTTTACACAGCTAATAGTTCATTCATTTCATATTGAAGGTGGAAACTCAGTATTTTTATCTGTAATGAACTGAGAAAGCTCATTAACTTCAAAGCATTGCTACAATGGTTTATCCCATATGAATGGAAATTCGTACATACAATCCAATGCAGGTATTCATTTTACTCATACAAGTCTTGTGCTCAATTTACAGAAAAACAAAGTAAACAAGTAATGGTGCTATAATTAACTTCAGAGAAAACTATCAGATTCATTGCGATACTGCAATATTCACCGAACATACTTCCTTTCTACAAAGATCATAGGTGGTGGCAATCCCAGCAGCACTTGGGTAATCATAACTATTAAAATGCTCTGAATGTGAGAAACTCTGCTAGCTGAGCAATATTCTAGATTCATCTCTCAGTCTATTCCTTCAATTGCCCTTGAACCTTTGACTCCTTACAACATTCAATTCCCCTCTAGAATCCAAGTACGAGTGGAATGAAGTAAATAAAATAGTCTTGCATCACTCAGAAAAATTAAGTGCGTACAAATGTGAAGATGTATTCTGAGACAATGTTTCTGGATTCTGACAACTTTATGGTGTACTTTGGGAGCAGAAGTTAACTGGTGTGCCTTCTGCACTTCACAAGAAGTTCTGTTTGTGTTGTATCTTTTCTGTATTTTATAGAAAAGATTGGTCTTTGAGAAAACATCTTTTCAGGAAATAATTTTTGTTTAGGATGTCAGACCTATTGGTCTATCCCTGTTTGGATATGTCTGTGTGTGCCTTTTGCTAATTTTTTTTTTTTTTCTCAACACTTATCTATTTATCATTAATTCCTATCTGAGCACTCTACATTGTATAATGACACTTTAGGCCTCATTAGGAAGACACAGGATATTTCTTCAGAATAATTCATTGCATTTTTATTGTGATTACTAGAGGATAAAGCAGCTCCTATTCCACAATAATTTGGTTCACTCTAATACTCTGTTCATACCAGTTCTGATTTCACATCTCTACTCCTTGACCTGTCTGCATCAATTTTATTTTCGTATGACAAGGCACTTTACATATTTATGCACGTTTGTAAATAGAAAACAATAAACTGACATCTTTTGCCTGTATCAAATGTATTTCATTCCCTCTTTTCTCGTATACCTGCTATTAAACTTGTGTCTCTTTATATCTACTGCCTGTCTGTATTTCTCATGTCCCTATTTCCTTTTTCTGTCAATTGACAGAATTTTCAGCTGCAGATGAAGTGTACCTCTGTGCTGATGGGCTCACACAGTCACTGTAGACAACTTTTCTGCTATGGCATATAAAAGAACAAGTCTACAGGCACATATATTTGCTCTCACACATATAAAGTGGTGCTTCTTTCAAACAATATGTCTACATATAGGGAGAAAGTTGTGGATCTCGCTAAAATCTGTCTCTGAAATGAAGATAAGGCTGAAAAACCAGAAAACAACAATGGGCCAAGATCATTGTCAACTCAAAGCTCTCAATGATCTAATCAGGCCACTTACTACATAGCAGTAGCTAATACGTTTTAGGTGTTCTTGCTATACTCGTGCATAGAAATTGTCCTCTGTTTATAAATTTCAGGTGGACATTCATGAAGTATTTTTTTCATACTCAACTACAGCCATCCGGACATATTTGCTCCACCGGGTTGAAGGAATGTGTCTTAGCCTGACAGCTGCCTACCCATCAGGCATGGGAGCTGATTGCACTAATTGATCTAAATCACTCAGCACCTTGCTTTTGTTTTTATTTGTGTTGCATTTATTTATGTTGCATGTACCTTCTCCTTCTAGCTTGCTTATTATGCCTTGTTCTTACTCCGAGAGCTCATACTTGCAGTGCAATGCACCTGGAGTTTGCTCACTTACCTTCTTTACTGGCAATATTTCTTAAGCTCTAGCATTCCAAGGTTTGTCCAGTTCTTGACATAAAATCTTTCTAACTAGATCTCTCATCTATTAAAGAAAAGAGGAAGCTGAGCAGAGACTTTGATAACAATTTCTGTATGAGGCTAGACTTTAAACTGGTTTCGGGTTATTGTCATACATGGTCTGTCAATCCCTGTTAATGCTGCTTATTCATGCAGGTTTTTAAATAACTTAAGGTATTTTGGCCTTAAAAAAAATCTTTAAGCCTAAAGGTGCAGCTTTAATTTACAACAAAACGAGATAAAGACTTCCTTGAAAACACTTCTGATTGAAGGATCTAAAAACCTAAGAAAAACACCTTGTAAAATAATGTGAGATTTTAAAGAGAATTACAAATTATGGTGATAATGGTCTGTTACACCAAACAAGTGACAGGGGTTTATAAATCCAAGTAAAGAGTTATGGAGAAGTAAGGGAAAGAAACAGACACCCTGAGTGTCAGCAGAAATAGTTGAGTCATTTCAGTTTGAATTTGCTTCTTGTTTAGCAAGATGTAAGTAAAGCTGGGTCTTTGGGTTGTTTTAAAATGTAAATATGTCAACATTAAAAATAGATAATTTCATATGAGAGGATGGAGAAAAAGACAACAAACAAATTCTCAAGAGTGAGGTAAACCAACATGCCCTCAAGTGGTAACAATCAGGTCTTTAGGGGCAGCAGAACGCTTCTTTTGTATTTGTCCTTTTTTATTTCCTTTTCCAGATGTTAGATAAAATCCTATGGAATTTTGTCTTACAGCAGTATCACTGATGCAAGCTGTAGCTATTTTCTGATCAAATAACCAACAAAATGTTGAAGTGCTGAAGTGTAGAGTGCTGAAGTTAACTGAAGTGCTGCTTTTCTATTTGTAAAATAACGAAATAGTCAATGGGCAACTAAATTGAAGAACAAAATTCTGGGGCAGAAACCCTAAGCAGAGAAATGTCCTAAGTAAAAAAGCAGCTCGGTCTAATCTGGTGTTCACTTCTCATACACAGGAGTGTAATCCTGTCAACAGAGGGAGACGTTTAATTGACAGACGAAAATAAAAGGTCTTTGTGTGCATAGGCTAAGTCAAGATTTTCACATTACTGAGCTCTGCTGTGATCTTAGCATTATTGCAGCAGGTGAAGAAGGGAGTTTTTTGGCTGTTTAAGTCTATGAGCTGAACTAATTGTCCACCTTTGTTTGATCTACCCACCTTCTGCCCCTATAAATACTTTTTCGCATGATTCTATGTGTGCAGTCTTAATCTTAGTCCTGTTAAAAAGCAGAAATGTGTCTGGTGTGTTTTGATGTATGTCTTTCTTAGTTGTGTGCATTTGTCACCTTCTTACTCTTGATTTTGAAACTGCAGGTATAGCAGCTGGTGCTTTTTAAACTAGGAAATGCTAGTCAGAAGAAGGACCCCTGCCAATGTGTTCATTGCTGTACATTAGGATTGTTTATAATTAATTTTAATGAGTCTGAAAATACCAGATTCTTCCCTAGCAAACTCTTGAAGAGAGCAGGGGCAGTGGGACATATAAGGATGTTGGTTTTGAAGGTGTGATATTCCTGTGAGGTGCACAAGCGTTACTTATTATATCAGTGTACCTCTGTGAATGTTGGCCTTTATTTTTAGGTACCTTTACTACAATGTGGTTCAATTATTATTTTACTTAACAAACTCTCTTGTAAGTATTTGGGAAACTTAGCTCAAAGCACAATTTTAAATGCAAATAAATTTAGAAGGCTCTGCTATGCATTATTCATATTTCCCCACACACCTGTGTGGATAAAATAAACTGTTTGGAGGAACTGGGGATAGAGTTCTTTAAAATATGGAAATATATATGTATGTTAAGTTGGAGGCAAGAATAACTCAACGACAATATCACTTTTTAATTGTAAACATCATTGTCCCTGTCTTTGATATCAATTGAATGAATGACATTCCTTAATTTTACCAGTGGAGGCAATAACATACAGTATTGCAAAGCCTGACAGCATACAGTATCAGTATGGATGGAATGTTCAGGTTTATCCTTAGATATGGAGATCTGAAGGTTCTGATTCTTCAGATTTATCTGTGATATTAAAGTCTCATGGGCACCACTACTCAAGCTTGTAATCTGTAGAACTGAAATTTGAGATCATAATCTAAACAAAGAGAAAACACAAAAGATCACTCATGAAAGAAGATAAAACCCTGGTTTAGAGCCTTCTTTTGCTTTAATACTTCAATACTTCAGTGACAAAGGTTTTTTTGGTTTTGTGTGAGATCTAAAATTTATTGTAGGTTTTTGAGTAACAGCATGCTGTACCGCTAATTGTTATTCATATTAGATTTTTCACTTCCTGTTCTTCAGAAGCTTTTTCAGTGCCAAGTAGCAGCAATCAACTGTCAGATAATAGATAGGAATCTGGGATTGTAATTAAATGTAGCTATAGTATACATGAACTTAAATACTAATTAAATGACACCTACTCTGAGATCATAATACTTGTGATTATAACCAGACTCAATTCATGAACAAATCTTACCAAGATACGATTTTTTTCATTCCTAATTTTTGTCTTTCATAAGAGAGCTAAGAAGCTCTCATTCAAAAAGAATTTCTGTCTCAAAATTCTTACAACATAAAACAAAGCCTTTTGAAAGATTTGAGTTTCCATTATTGGAATGCTATTCCAAACTGTTCTTGTGTTAGTTTGCAAAGTGTTTCATTAGTTTTACGAGGAATTTTGTAATCAGTGTATGTTAGATGTACAACAGGAAACAAGGCTTTATTTTCACTTCCCAGAACTTCTCATTATCCTTGTAAGAGTTGTCATTCAGTTATTAGGACCTTAGACAAACTTTTAAAATATCTGTGCTGAAATGTGGTTTGTATTATCATACACACTTTAATTATGTGAGAGCACACTATTCTTCTCTAACTCTTTCCCTGCCTGCCTCATTCAGGTCACAAGATGGACAGAGCACTCATTTAACAGGCAGTTTGCAAAAATGTCATTTAAAAATGCACATCATTCAGTTTGTGGACCCCTGGCCCACTGCAGCATTCAAATATTTCTGTGAATATGACATGATTCATTTCCTCAGAAGAGTGATGGGCTCTCCTGAAACTACAAAAATTTCTGTCTCCATTTTATAATATTCTTGTGAAATGAGTGTTTATTATTATTGCTGTTTCACAATGTGTACTCTGGCACAGTAATATATCCTCAAAAGCTGTTTGGGTGACTAATGCGAAATAATGGATGCCTTATTTCTCAAAGAACACGATATATAATATTTGTCCAGAGCTGTAGTTTTTTAAACAAGCAAGTCAATTCACTTCACTTGTACTTCTGAGTTCTTAAAACTTCTACAGACTGCAGCCTTCATGCGTCATACTGCGTGCTCAGGATGCACAGCAGTTTGGACCGAAGCAATATAGCTGGGTTCATGCAAGAATCAGTGGCAAAACTAAGAAGGAAATTCAGTTCTCTGCTCTAATTTCTTTAGCATAAGAGTTAGACCTCCTTTCATTTCTGTAGCAAAGAGAAGTGGAATTGCAAACATCAAGACCATTCTCTACACAACTGGCTTTCGTCCTTGAAACCTCATCTTTTCTACGCACTGCAATGAAAAGATTTTTCTTTTTAAATTAAAAAAATGCTGATGCTTAATTTTGCACAAATAAGTGAGAGTTAGCGAGACATATGTTTTATTTTCCTTCTTATGCCCATAGAAGAAATCATCTTATGTAAGTAATGTGGAAATCTTGCTTACAATCTTTGTTCTTGAGTTTGGCTTAAAACCCTCACTGGCATTTTCACTCCAGTCGCTTGCAAAAATCACATGCTTGGGATGTACATAATGCAGCCCACGCCCCTGTTTTAAAATTATATCAGTATTCCAGGTCTACATTGAGATACACTGGAATGACCTAAGGACATGTTTCAGAATTCTCCAGTGATATCTTTAACACATCTTTATTTAAAAAGTGATTTTATGATAGGCACTGGAAATTGACTTCCCACCCCCTCCTCCATCCCCATTCTTATGTGAGCAGCCTACTTTTGAAAATTTGGAAATACACAGCCAAGAGCTTCTCTTACAAGGTGGTAAGGTGGAGGAGCCCCTGCTCTGCGGCTAAAAGTCCGGACACAGGGGTTCTGGTGCTGAGCCTGGTTTAATCACCCATGGTCACATGGTCCTGCCCTAATGCAGTATCTCTACTGGCTGAAATATATACTATACTGCCATAAGCATATGAACTTGGGAAGACAGTTTTTTTGGGAGGGACTTAACCTGAATCGGTTCATGGCATGGTTTATAACAGAATTTTACAAGCAATTACAGTGCTTAAAAGGAAAGACAGGAACTTCTTAAGCCACCTTTTCACTGAAGTTCATTGATTGTGGAATTATGAGTTAAGCATTGCAGTATGACACCTAACTAACATCCTAAATCCTGTCTATTTGTGCAGTTAGTTACAAAGACTGTCAGTTCAGGTCAGGATTAACATTTTGTCTTCTCCAAACCCACTTTAAGTGACAGAAAACCAGATACACAAGACATTACATTAACCTAAATTAAGCTCCAGGAAAATGAGTGTCAAGAACAGAAAGGAGGATTTTTGATTTATTGTCATTTGGATGATATGGATATGTGGTCAGCTGTGATGCAACTGAAAAGTCTGATCCATAAGATAAAAGGCAGAAAATCAGTTTTGTATGTTTTGGTTTTTGGAAATCTTTATAATGTACAACTCATTCACCTTTGAAGCCGTCCCACAAGACTCAGGAGTAAGGCTGCACTCTATACTCCATTATGAACCATAATAAACCCAGGGAGGCATGACCATGGTCATGAACAGAACAGTCAATACTTCGTGAGTAAATTGGGCCCTATCTCCTTAGAATCTGGCTTTTTGATATTAACAGGTGGGCACAGTGGANGAAACAACTGTTTTACTAGCATTGATTTGCACTTTATAATTCAAAATTTCTACTTTTTTTCTATTTTATAGGACTCAGTTTTATAAAACTTTGCCTTTTTATTTTGTATTTATCCTTACTCAGTTTTTATATGAATATAACCATACTCTTCATAAATCATAGAATCATGGAATGGTTT
>WEKX01013963.1:80932-111101 GCA_013390025.1 Pitta sordida | reverse complement strand
CTTTTGGAGAATCCAAGTGGCTCATTTTTATCTTGTACGGCCTTTGCAATAAATGGCCTGATTCATGCATCTCTAGGTCATCAGGAAAAGGGAATATATTAAATAAGTACAAAGATTATTCTACACATTAAATATCAGAAGGAAGCAGAGGCTGGAGAAACCACGTGTTGGGCAGAATGAACAGTTTTCCCCTATTTTTTTAAAAGGCAGAGTTTATTACAGTTAAATGAAAATAAAAAATCAACAAATCATAACAAACTGCACCTTGAAACAACTGTTTTACTAGCATTGATTTGCACTTTATAATTCAAAATTTCTACTTTTTTTCTATTTTATAGGACTCAGTTTTATAAAACTTTGCCTTTTTATTTTGTATTTATCCTTACTCAGTTTTTATATGAATATAACCATACTCTTCATAAATCATAGAATCATGGAATGGTTTAGGTTGAAAGGGACCTTAAAATTCCCCTAGTTTCAATCCACTCTTTCTATATACACAGATTAAAAAAAATTAAAAGTAATCCTCCTTGCACATTTAGATATACCCATAACTGAAGGTGAAAAAGAGGGAGAACCATAATTACTCTTTCCCAGTAACTTTCATGAGACTCCCTCAAGATCTGATCAAATGAAGAGAATTAGTCCTGCTGAGCAGGTGTCAGAAAGAATGCTCTAAACTAATCTTAAATGTCTTTCAGTAAATGTTGTCTACATCTAAATAAGAATTTTTATTTTCCATACAAGATTTTAATAAAAAATTTTTGTATAGAAGTAATCCTTCATCATTAGTGTTTGGAATTATTCAGTAGATTGCTGAAAGGAAAAAGAAATCATTTAAACAATGTAGTGTTGCAAGGTGACATGCAATTATAGACCTGGAGCAGTGTCAGCCAGTTAGATATTATTAATTTTCGTTAACTTCATAGAAGCTTGCTTTAATGTTCAGGAAAGAAGACCACAAAATTGAAAATATATAATTGGTTGCAAAATTAATCTGTATTTTCATAACCCAAGGAAAAATAACTCTGTCCTGTAAGATTAAAGTCTGAAATTGTCTAAGATACAAAGTAAATAAAATATAGTTATTTTTTCTTCCAGTGAAGCATACACATGAATTCTTTGTGTATTCTTTGCCAGCAATTAGAAGTAAGCTTGGTAGAATTTTCTTTCTATAATCAATGTCACTAGATCTCTATGGCGGTGCTATTGCAGGCTAACTAAAAGGCTTCTGAAGAACTGCTGACAGATACAGGTTGTCCTGATGAACCTATCCTGGCAACACAGGAAAACACACCTCAACGAGGTTCAGTTCACTGGAGCACTAGAATTTTTTTCAAAAATGGCAATTTTCACAGCTACCTCCTATATTCTAAACAGCACAGTAAAGAGAACAAAGGGAAGAATCATGGGGTATGTATTCAGTTTCTTAGCGCTTTATCTCCATTGTCCTGATGACAGGAAGTGTCCAGCAAATGCACCTGAGGCGGTCTAAGCTACTAGGCTATCAAGTCTCCGTAGTGTTCAATGTATTTGGAAAGGAGATGCACATTCTGACACCAAACAGCTATATTTGTACTAGAAGTCCACCATGGTTATTTTGCTTTTAGTTTAAAGGGTAACCATATTAAAGTACTTTAAAATTTTTTCTTGACCTTACACTGGCACTCACTAAAGCTTTTCCTTGCTTAAATAATGAAGGTGATGTGCCTCTTCATAGCATCTAAAAAATTCTTTCCAGGATGAATTTTTTTTTCTTTTTTAAGACACACTCACAGTGTCTTTAAAAATACTGTATGAACGCTAAATCCAATGCTGTCACAATCTACGGTGAATTTGTTGTTGTCAGTTCTAGCTAGTGGTACTCCCTATGGCTTGGGTGCTAACACTAAAGCTGAGTTAAAACACCCAAGTGAAATAAGAAGGCTCTTTGATGAAGCTTCAGAAATTCTGAATTTTCAGAAAATGCAGCCAAATGCTTGGAAATGTTTATAATGTAGCTGGCAGCATGTAGTTGCTTAACTGTAGCTAACCCAGTGACATGAAATGTACTACACTTCCACATGGGTGTGTTGTGTGTGGTATTGTCTGTGGATTCATTCACACCAAAGCAAAGCATAAGAAAGGGAAAATCTCAGCTCCTAACCTGGAAGGAAAAAGACTACAGTTGTCTATATGCAATATACCTCTGAAGAGATAAGAGGAAATGTAACCAGTGCCATAGATTTCTAGCTGGAAAAAAGCATTAACCCTTAGAAGACTTGTGAGAAGTGATGATCCCAGAATAATTATTCGTATTATTGGGGAGAGAGAATGGCCAGGGAATTAGTAAAATGTGTAAAATTAATATAAAAATCTCTCAGAAGAGTTTTTGCCAAGAAAAAAATCCCAGCCTTCTCTCTTGATACTTTTTCTGATTAAAATAGGTCCTAATTACTGTATTATTCTGCTATTCTGAATCAGTCTTGTTCTTCAAATGCTTTTTTATTCTAAATCATTCTTCCCACCAAACCATTCCCATTTTGTAAACAAGAGCATCACTACCATGAACATCAAAACCCACTGGTAAGAGAATGTACGTAGCAATTCCAGGCAATGTGAGATCTTTCTTGGAAAGGAAAATATGGCTAAGCTGTCTTAGTATCCACTAGTGGAAATGGCTCAAAACTTGTAAATTTTTTTTTCAGTAGTACTATTTTCTAGAGTTGCCTCACAAAGAGTCAAATTCTGAACAATTTCATCAGAATCCAGTAGAACTAGTGATTCAAGCATCCATTGAATTTTCAATCAGGTCATTGTTACTATTCAATAGTATTAGTACCTTTGAGTTCATATGAAATTAGCCATTGATGAGTGATTCAGTGTAAAATTCATCCTTCTGCGGAAAGGCCTTTGTGAGTCTGTGGGTCACTTTGATCTTATTTCAGTTCTAATTCTTAATGCTATGCCCCTGAGCAGTAATTTGATGTGTGTTCCTGGGTAACTGCTACATTTGGGCAAATATTTTACCTGTCAAGTTTGTAAGGAAGCTCTGCAACACTACTGCAGTGGCAGGTCTCTTGTATTTATAACGTATCTCTGAATAGCTGGTGTTTCCCTTAAAGTCCTAGCTGCTAAATCAAAAAATTGTTGGGTCTTAATGGTTACAGAAAGAAGTTTGAAAAAATGAGCAAATGTCTCAAAAATCTGAAATAAAATAAACCCAGAAAAACAAAGTGAAAAGCCTTTACGTTCTTGGCGTGTGAGGGGAACCTCTACAAACACTTCGAGATGAGTTCTGTGAAATTTCTGGGGCTATAGAAGAGGCGTGTGATGTTTATGCTTTCATTTTGCTTATTTCCCTTTTCTTCCTCTGCTTCCTAGTAAAACCCTAGCACTTTTAGAGTCACCCTGCAATGATGTAGCAATTAAATGATTGTCATGTTGCTTTAAGCAATGCTTGTAATACTTGGAAAAATTGGGTACAAAATTGCGTAAACAAATCGTACTTTTACCGCTACTGTGTTCCTTGTTTTCACTCTGAGAAGAACGGGATCTTCATGTTCGGTCATCTAACCAACAGCTCGATAACTGTGATTGTGCTATATTTTATTGGCAGGCTTAAGTTGGTCCTGAAGAAAAAATATCCCCCAATATTTGCATAGATTTTTGTTTTTTATGAGTGTTCTAGCAAATAAACTTTACAGGAGTATTCACAGAAGAACACAATTTAAGTTTAAGCTGGAGAAGAGGGTATTTGAAGAACTCATACTGGTTATAAGAACAATGTTCAGGTTGGACTAGATGATCCTTGTGGGTCCCTTCCAACTCATAATTTTCTGTGATTCTGTGATTCTGTGAAACACCGAACAAAGTCTAATACATGGCTTAATTAGTTTCAAAGACAAAATTTTGACGAATAAACATTCACAATGGGATTTAGCTACAAAAGAGGAACTGTTTGCAGAAGTTATTCAGCAAATAGTTGTAATGAATAATAAATATGAGAAAATTGTGATCCACTTGCAGGCATTTCATTAGTAAGTAAAAAAAGGCAAAAAAAATCAAGTAAATTATGAATGGCAAGTAAATTATTAATCATTTTCACAAAATCACTGTTGAGAGATCATGTGCTGACTTTGAAATGACTCAGAGTAGGTATGTGATTTCTTCTCACTGGTTTTGTGTTATTTTTACGTGACAGGTTCTGAGTTCAAAATGCAGATACTGCTGACAAGAGTTACAAACCTTAGTAAATCATAAATCCTAAGCACCATATTGCTCTAGAGACATTTATCCATATGTAAAGACATTTGTCTAATATAAATGAAAGGGCATATTTGCCTTCAAGCATATAAAAATGCTGATTGACTGTGCTGCACTATTTATGTGACTGAAGGTAAAGCATATTCCCAAGTGTTTCCTGGATCCTAAGTTAAACTGCAGATAAGTAGCTGGGGCAGATTGGTTTGTCCCGGCTAATGAATGAGAAGAGCATGGCACAAGTTCTTATTTTTGAAGCACCACATAGCATGAGGTATCAACTTCTGGTAATAACAACTGCATGTTTCACTGTGCTTTAACAAGAGTGGCTGACAGCTCTCATTTTCAAAGAATCACGGTTGTTGAGGTTGGAAGGGATCTCTGGAAGTCAACTGGTCCAACCTGCCTGCTCAAGCAAGGCCACCTAGAGCTGTTTGCCCCAACCATGTCCACATGAGTTTTGGCTATCTCTGAGGATGGAAGTTCTACTTCAAATACAGTTGGGCTTTCATGCCAAAGGGGCAAATGCTTCAGCTAGATTCCCCTGCTGGTAAGAGGGATCCTTTGTGGATCTCTAACTGTCCTAAATGGTTATACAGTCAGCCCTCTTACACTTCGTGCCCCCCATATTGTAGCTTCAGATCTTAGCGGCATGATTTTTTAGTGATGAAGGAGACCAGTTTTCGCATCTGTGCATGCAGTGCAGGCGGCAGCAGCAGTGGCGTGGGCAGGAGCAGTGGTGCGGGCAACGGCAGTGGCGTGGCCGCCATTCAACACGGAAGTAGAGCTTTGCAGACCCCGATTAAGAACATGAGTCTGCGATATAGGAGACCCAACTGTATCCTACTTACCTGCTACAGAGTAAATACAGTGATATTTTGTGGTTGAAGACCATTGCAGGGAAAATGGAACTATGGGCATTAATATACTTGAGACACAGCAGTTAAACCAGGGTGTGGTTCAGTATCTTGGTGCCCCTATGCTGTAGCCAATGGTAATGTAAGAATGAGTCCACCGGCGTGAGGCGAGGCTGGCACCAATGGGAATATTTGCCATGCGCGGGTACACAAGAAAAAATATATAAAAGGGCTTGAGAATACAATAAAGTGTTTCTGGTTTGCACTTGCATTTGGGGACCATGCCTTCATTCAACTGCCAGAGGAACTTTTGTGTTATAAGGAAATTTCTTTAGGTTTTGCTGGCTTTTACTTAGTTACCGGTAAATGCAATAAATAGACATCTGTAATGTAATGCTTTCTCTTTGTTTATACAGTTTTTGTGAGAAATCACTCTGGAAATTAGGAAGATATTCATTGGTGTTTATTACACTGATCCTTGTAGGATGATCCTTGTAGGTCCCTTCCCACTGAATATTCTGTGATTCTGTGATCTTTAAGTTACAAATACTACTTCAGATTTCTAGATTAATGTGTTGGATGTCTCAGCTTTGGGTTTTATGTCTTTACCGTGTTTAAAGAGGAAATAGCAGTATGTATTATTGTGCGTTCTTACCGCTGTTATGCCAGTGACTGTTATATTAGGGCTGGATGAATTTGGTGTTTCATAGGAAAAATGTACAGCGTTATTAGCAAATTAGAATTCTACCCCTGAAAAACTGTTCCGTTATCTTTCATCTCTTGCAATGGACTGTGATCAAAATTCCTTTCCTCTAATGGAAAATCTTGTGCATGAAAATCTAGTACATGTATACAATGTTCATTAAAAGAGCAGGTTCTGAAATATACATAGAATATGTGAACAGGCAACTGTAAACTCTTGGCTTTTAAACATGTATGGCTAGGGAAAAAAGAGCTTCAGTTTAATGTATTTATTCCTGGAGCCACTGCAATGTTAGTGAGCATGAGAAGCACTCACCTCTTTTCACTGCACCAAAGAATGAGAGAAAAGCTTTTCAGCTCTGGGTAACAGAAATTAGTCATACCTTGTGTATTTGCACCTACTGATTTGTGTATTCATAGATTCGCGGAATATTTTTTAGCAAATATTATTTGGCTATTCACGGAGCTTTCTCTTCTTATCTGCTATTCCCCAAATCCTCCTCTTTTCACTGTTGAACTGCGATTTCCTACACTGAACAGAGAGAAGGTGGATGAAATTTACACCTTCTTTGCCTCAGTCTCTCCTGGTGCTCTTTTCTTTCTTTGATGCACTTTTATGGGCCAGCATGGTTGCAGTGTTCTGCAGTGTGGCATTCCACTACCTCTGCTGTAAGCAGGAGTAAATATATAGATAGTGCACACTTGATGAGGCCTTTTCTTTTTGAACAACTGTCGAAAATATATATACTACTTACTATGTATTGAAAATTGTAAAATTACCAGCCAACCAAGGCGTCAATTGGATAAATAAGATATGGTGATACATTTGACAATATACCAATGTTTCCTTAAAAGGAAAATGTTGCGACTGGACTTCATAGGATATTATATTTAATGTTATAGCTGTTTCCTTATATATTTAGTCTGATACTTTATTAACAGTTTTTCCAGTTTAGCTCTTCATTTTTACAAACGGCTTCATTTAATTCCTGCTGTTCAGACTCAGAACAGCCAGAGAAGGAATTGTCTCAATATCTGCCCTTTAATTCTGGACCATGTACACAGGATGAGACAGGATGAGGATTTAGTTATCTTTGGTAAATAGTTTTGCAATGCAGACATGGTCTCAAAAGGTTAGTGTTGTAAATTCTCACCATTGCATCTCTCTGCTTTAATTTAAGGCTTTTCCACTGAGATGCAGCAGTCAACTTTTCTCATTTGATATTTACTTTATTTCCTCTGTGATTTAAATCTGCCTATATGTCAATTTCCTTAACTCTTTAGAAAATTCAGTGATGACTTTTTCTCTTCTATTAAATGTCCCATTTCTGGGATTTTTTTTTCTCTTGTATAAGTTGGCATATTTTTAGTGAATTTCTTGGAAGTTTCACTGCTTCTTCAGTCATTAGAAGTCCTCTCAAAGTTTTAAATGTAGTATCTACTTGTCATACTTCTTGTGTGCTGAAAGATTAATCAATACTGAAATGATATTCACTGTCAACTTCCAGATTTCTTTCTTAATACATATCTGGAGAATATTAGATAAATGATAGACATTACAGTTAAAGTAAACAATCCAGTAGCAGCAAAATAATTTCAAATGATGGATAGGCTTTTGAATAGGAGGGTCAGGTTACAGTATTATCCTTGCAGCTTGCTGTAAGAGACTTTTCTAATCCAAGATTCCTTTGAAACAGTTAAAATAATAATGGGGTTAATCAAAAGGTGTCTTTTGAATACTCTGTTTTCTTATACAGAGCTACATGCACGGGTTGTGGTTTAAAATGGGTTTTATTGTTGCCTTCAGGGTTGGTGCATTGCAGTTGGTGAGAGTCACTCAGTATCTAGGAGTTAGCTCATGATACCTTCTTTATCTAACTTTGCTTTAGTTGTCTGATTTGCATTCTTTCCAAACAGACATCTTTCTGTTTTACTCTTTCAAAATTTTCCAGCTGATAAGGAAGTGTTGACAAAAGTGTAGGTAACCAAACCACTGAGTCCTGGATGCTTTTGCCTTCTGGCCCCTACATTTATCAGTGCACATAAATGATTTTTAAGACCTAAGGGTGATTACTCACTGGTTGTTACTGAGAAGGAAAATAGGTTAAAAAAGCACTGCCATGGCCAGTGGAACTTAGTAATAAATACTAGTTTTGTTTTGCTGCTGCTGTTATGCTCTTCTACTGGCTGCAGCAGATAATTTCAAACCTGGTTTTTATATTTCATTTAGCCATCAGAGACTGTTTCCTCTCCCATTATGAATATGTTTCAACATGGAATTTGGCACACAGCAGATATGTGTTCTAGCTTTGTCAGCCTTCTGGACTGGACATTGTGTCTCTGAAATGGCATTATAAACTTAGATCCTCTACAATCAGAGAGGGGGACATGGAGAAAAGTTGTTCTGGACATGCACAAGCACCTAAGAGACCACTTGGGCTGTGAAGTCACCAATGTTTCTACTAGTAGACTGTTGATCAAGAGCACCAGGTTAATTGCTGTCAGTAGAGGAGACAGGGGACTGGTAATCTTCATCAAACCACCAAACTTGGAAGGAGTTTGGGGACAGGCTGTTGTTTCATGACTGTTTATAGCATTTTACTGCTAGTCAAGTTCCTTTTCATTATGAACAGATTCAAGGTAAAAATTCCTGTTCTGCCTGAGCCTTTTAGGATTTAGTGGAATGCAGACCATTTCCCTCCTCTTACAGCTGAAGTCTCCAAGAATGTGAAGATGAGCCTTTCTTCTCTACATCCTGAATGATAAGCCACAAACAGTATCATCTTCTTGTGGGAAGACTGGCAGGGTTTGATTTTCTGGGTTGTTTTTTTTGTTTTATTGGGGTGTTTGTTTTAGGAGGGAGTTGTTTGGTTCTGTTGGGGGTTTTGTTGGCTTTTTGTTTGTTTTTTAAACTTCAACAGCATCAACATCTTTACGCATTAGGACAGTTGTAAAAACATTTCATGTCAATTATCTATGGGTTTCTGCTCCTCTTGCAGTTTTTTACACCCCTACATCTAGGTCCTTGTCTTATTTATGATTAGTTAAAGAATTAAGACTGTCTGTACCAAAATACTTCATTGTTGCAATCTGCTACATGTCACAGTGATGGATTGGCAAACAAATGTTTTCGTGTAGTAATAATTTTAAAAATTACAAATGGGCATTAAATGAATAGCTAGAAAAGTTAAAGGATTGTACAGTCAAAGGTCAGAATAATTGTGGCACTGTGATTACTTTTCAAAAGGTTAACTCATCCATTTTAACTTCAGTGGCATTTTGGTGGCCTTTTAAAGAAGCGAGCAGGTCTGTACTGGTGCAACATTAAAATACACTTGACATGGATTTCAGGATACTTTGGAAGATTGTGAAGGAGTTTTTATATTCAGATTTCCTTGTAACTTAACAGCAGTGTCCCTACATATTTCTGAAATTCATTTAACTTTCTTGACCAGGTTTTTATAGAAAAAGGAGAAATTATAATTTTCATAATTGCAACTTGAGATTTATTTTCCAGTCAAGTTCAGGCCTTACATTCTTTGGGAAATAGATTTTGGTCCGACAGACACTAAATCCTGTAAGACCATGAAAAAATCATTAACTAATTGCTCAGCTGGTCTTCTCAATCCTAAGGAAAACTACTGAGATTTATTTTTCAATATAAAACAACATGAATAACAGTACGTTATTTCAATTTGGCTCAATACAAATGATTATAGGTGCTTCTGTTTTGGTATCAATCCAATTACAAGTAAACTATCATAAATTACAAATACATGGCAGTTGTGTATTGACACTTTTCCTCACATGGATATTTTCTTAGAAGTTAAAAGTACTGCACCCAGCTGCAGAGATTTCAATTAGGCCTGAAGGAGAACAAGACAGTTTTCTCAGTTGTAATCCCACTGTTGTCTCAGCTGATATTTAGAGGACCTTTCTAAACTCTCTTCCTGAGTTGTCTTCATTACTTGTGTAATTCCACTTGTGGTCTGCACTAAATGTTGCTGATATTGCAAGGCTTGGAATGGGTTAGCACTGATTACACATTAAATTCAGTATGCATGTCACAATATCATCGGCAAATAAATTTCAGTGCTTGCTGAGACATTTTAATTAGAATTTCATGTATCATTAAGAACATCTTTGCTTTTGCTCCTCTTTTTCCTAGCTTGTATTACCTCTGCCTCATGTGTCACTAGAGACCCAAAACTGGAATCCTTTTTCCTGGAAAAATGTTAACCTTATTTTTTTAGAGCAGTTATTGCAAGACTGTTCATTCTTATTCCTTGAGTGGATGCTGTATCTCCACTGCATGACAGAAAAAGGCAATGAGTGCCAGCAGCCTGTATAAATCTGCCATGTTAGGTGCTCTCTGACCTCCTTTGGCCCCCTCCCCAGTCTGACAATTACAGACTATTGGGAAGCTGAGAACATGAGCTCTTCTATGTCTGTTGACCTTCCCCCTATATTTAGCTAGGATTTCAGGGAGTTAAGTTTACCATAGAAGCAGAGAAGCCTATATGCAGCCTCAGCAAACAGAAGAATTTTTTCCTGCTAAGCCAACAAATAAGTGAAAGGCCGGGGAACAGGAGGTGTGGAAGGAGCCTCCTGACTCAGGGCATCTTGCTCTTCCAAGCCAAGTGGGGTCTTTTCTGATTGAGTAGCTGTGGCTTACCAAGCTTATCACCATGAGATGATGTTAGTGGTGTCCAAGTCAGCAAATAGTGGGAGAAAGAAGTTTCTTAAGCAGTGTTTTGGATGCATGGCTCTATCGATACTACTGTAATGTTTCTGGTCTCTGGGGTTGGTACAATTGCTCTGCACGTCTCCGCAGCAGCGCTGTGCTATATAAGCACAGCTGCATTCTGCATGGAATTCAGTCCCATTTGGCACTCAGAGTGCCTTGTACCTACTGGCTTAAGGAGGTAACCAGCTGTGACACATCTGTTTAACACCATGTTAGGGGTCATGGGTTGTCATATGGGAATATAATTTCACTTTACGGTTCAAATTAGTCTGTGATAGCAGTACTGTCACTGCCCTTCCTCAAATGCCACTTATGAACATTTTCTGTGTCATTGTAGTACAAGTCCCTTTTTACATTAGTCTCAGCTATCTCACAGAAGTACATTTTATTTGAGATTTTTTCTTTTTTTTCCAGTGGGTAATGGAAAGAGTGGTTCTGTGACAATGTCATTCTTGATACCCTTTGAAGGGAGGAATGGAAATGCTAATGTTTACTGTAGATGAAAATGTGTCTAGGTCTTGGTCTCTTGATGCAAGAATCAGTCCCTTGTGTTTGCCACAAAATACTTGGATATAGCATACTCTGGCAATTGCTTTACTGAAAAATCAGCTCCAAAGAAATGATATGAAAAAAGGGATTGGTCAGGTTCTTTATCTGATAAACTTACGCAGCAGTCTGTGTATTTGAAATGCAGGGGACAAATGGATACCCTTTTTTCTTGCTGTGAGCTAAAAAAACAACAGTGAAATACCTGAAAATTAAAGCTATATGAAAAAATAATTTTTCACAACTCTAAGTGGAGGTCTGAAGGAGAGAAAGACTTGGTTTAGACTAAAAGCTTTTACTCCCCCAAAAACTTCCGATACAACAGTGGTATTTATTGCAGACATGACAGACTGCCTTTTAAAAATACCTGCAACAAGATTTTATGAAGGTAGGAAGCAAGAGATATCATTTCAACCTTTCTTTTAGCATTTTACTTTTAAATACTTGCACAGTCACAAAGGGCAGGAGACGGAGGATGACTTTCAAATCTGAGAACTGGAATATGGAGTGAGCATGAAGTTACCCCTTAAAGTGAAATTAGTACTAACAGACAAAAGGAGAGACAGTGCTTTAAAATAGACAGTAGTACCATGGTGGCCGAGGTAACATCTGGGAGGGAAAGAGGCGAGGTCAAGTTAAGGTAGTGGAGAGAACAGGAGAACTGAACAGTTTTTTCCTACAGTTTGTCTGACATCTAACTAATGAGCTGCTCTGTTCAAAGACATACAGGTGTTTGTTCAGGGGGACTTTGGGCAAGGGCATTGATAATCATGAAGCTGACACAGCAGTAGTTTCATTTTACTTGTCAAAACAGTTAGATGATTTTTATGTTACAGTCCAGATGTGGACATAATGACTAGAACGAAGTTTCTACTTTGTCTGAAACTTTTTACTTAGCTTTACTAAGGATCACTGAGCAAGTCAGTGCTTTTCATAGCTTGTCTGTATAGATCTTTTCAAAATCTTCCTCTTCGCATTGATGTGGTTTTTTGACATTCTTTTATCAAATACTCAAACACGCTATATTTTTTCTTTCTGAATGTAAATATTCTTTCCCCATGTTAATAATGTATTTTACCCTTGACTGTTTCTTGAGAGACCACTAACATTAAATCTTATTAGAGTATATAAAAACTGAAGATAAGTGAAGTTAGATGGTGTTTTGAACATGTTATATCTTTTCAGAAATCCTAGTCAGCCTAACAGCATATGTTGTGCTACTGAATAATTGTAGTCATGGAAGTGATGCTACAGCTATCATGGAGATGGTACCTAGTGTTGAAAGATCATATTCTTTCAGGCACTGAACATCTTTCTGTCTGTAAAATGTTACTCTGAAATTTGTAGTTTTCCATCTTTCAGCTCAAAAGCAGGGTTCTTTATGGTTTGGGGGTTGCTTACGTCTTCTGTACTGCATCTCTCTGCCTCAGCATGGAAATACAGTCAGCCCTCTTGCACTTTGTGCCCCACATATTGTAGCTTCAGATCTTAGCGGCATGATTTTTTAGCGATGAAGGAAGCCCCTTTCGCATCTACACATGTGTGACCTGGCACACATGAATATTCAGTTATGATGTCCATATTCAATATGGACGTCAACCCTCACAGCTGCCATGGCGACTCGGCTGCTATGCTTGCCCCATCCCGCCTGTGGCAGCCCCACTGCTCCGCTTGCCCTGTCTTGGCCGTGTCAGCCGCGGCAACCGATACACAGTAACACGGTGCCGAAACAGTGCAGAAGAGCCGTCTGAGGGGGTGGGGAAAATTTGCATGTTAATAAACTGCCATTCAACGCGGAAGCAGGGCTTCGTGGAACCCGATTAAGACCGCAGGTCTGTGGTATAAGGGACCCGACTGTAGCCAAAATTCACTTCTCATTCTCACTACAGACACTTCCAGATATTTTATTTGGTCCTCAGAAAAAAGAAAACAGATTTTACAAAAGAACTACAAATTGTTTTATGCATCTGAAGGAAAGTATTTTGAAGTCAAAGTCAGAAAATTCAGCATAGCACTCAGAGTTAGATTAGGCCAATTACTGAATGAATAGACAGCTGTAAGTGGCAGAATGGGTTTTCTGTGACCACATCCCCTGCTAAATTGAATGTTTGGAATATAACTTCTCATAAATGTGTACCTGCTGCAGTCTGATTTAGAGTGTCACATGGAAAGTTGTACATCTTGAGCTTAGTTACAGGAAATGAGCAAATGGAGATGATCTATAGAGACAAATTATTTCTTCAGCTCCCAACTCCTAATTGTCTAATTAGAAAAGCCAAGATACCACTACAGGTGCATCCTGAAAAAGGCTTATTCTTGAGATATTCTCAAAGATCAGCCTATTCAATCTTTTCTCTGGAGGACCCTGAGTGCACAGAAATCCTAAGATAGCTATTTTCTGTCAATACAAGGTCTGTCTTACACTGCTGGATCTCCTAGAGAAGACTAACGTGTCATTAACTACTGACTTATTTATGATCTACAAGTAGTTTCTATATGTGTATTGCTACATTTCTATAAATTCTTATTTAGTTCTCATCAAATTCTATCAGGATCTTCCAGCTGACTGTGCTGTTACATTTTTAGGAGTTGAATTTGTTAATTCTATCTTTGTAGAGAAAATAAATTAATCTTTTTCTAAGATACAGAAGTACTCTATGATCACCATTTTTATACTGAAGTACTTAGTCTGCATCTCTTTCCTCCCTTCTTCTCAGATAATCAATCCCATACAACACTTCAGTGGTCCTTTGATTCCCCTACCCATTAAGGGCAAGAAAGTTTTATGAACAGTCCTTGTGCTTCATTTGCACAAATTACCCATGGCAATGTTAACTGGATAGTGTCGGTATTTAGGAGCTCAGCAGAGTTGGTCCCTCTGGGCTGATGGATGTACATGACTGTTGCCAGACACTCTTGGGAGAATCTCTTATTGCATGAAGGTTCAACTGATGGAAGGGATATGATTCACCTGCAGAAGTGGTGACAAGTTTTGAGGTTAATTGTGTTGAATTGAATATGACTCTGCATTTTCAGATAAACCAGACGTTCATTTGAACATCAAACCTCTAATTCTTGGTTTAAAAAAGCCAAAGAAATTGCATGAGAAAAAGTCGTATGTTGTAATTACTGCTGGCAGTTATATAGAGTAAGGAAATCCAATTCTTATTTCAAAGATAAGAGTTTTTTTTAACAGAAACTTGGCCATAATGTATATATAAATTTAACTCATTGCAGAAATAGAAGAGCTTGAAGACATTTTTAGACATAAAAGAAAGCTTACAGAAACATGAAGACACAATATTAAAATCGATCATAAGAAAGTAAGAACAAGAAATTAGACAAAGGACAAAACTGATGTTTTTTTCCAAATGCCTTGACTTCGTAATAAAGGAATGTATTGAGCTATAATATCTGTATGCCCATGTACAAGTATTCATGTAGTCATAAATATGAATTACTTCTGCCTTCCCCAGTAAATATATTTTTATGAATTGCTACCATGGAAGCTAGGGGTAAAACTCTCATCAGTTTGAATGGCAGTGGGATCAGACCTTAGCTGTATTTTGTCATAAATATTTTCCAAATTCAGGCCTTAGGGATGTATGTTTACAGTAAATTATCGCTGAATTGTCATAGCCTCAGAACTCTGTATAGCATTAACTTGAAGCATTTGATAATTATTATTACTGTTGCTTCGTGTGACGCTTTAAGGAAAATGTTTTCAAAGGATAAGGTCAGCGTGACTCTGACACTTTCAGCTGCCTGCCTTTCCACACAAACAGGCCCTCCTGCATGTGACAAATAACTAGCACAGCTGAAGGCTATTGGAAAGGAGTCACTTGCACCTTCCTCTGCAGGTGAAAAAACATTTATCCATGTTTATGGAAACAGCAGCCTATGGGAAGTCCTAGTGCTGTAGGAAGGGAGACAGTAGACTTATATGAAAGGACTGTGGAAAGTTGTACTGCAATAATTTCAAGAGTGTACTTTTACATCTAGGAAATAAAGCTACTTAAAGGAAACCGCCAGTTAAAATTAAGGCTTGAAATGTGTACCCTTTCTATTAATCCAGTCGCTATATACTCACCTAGCCTTTTGTAATCCCTTTTCCTGTATTCTTCACATCACCTTCACACAGGGAAATCTCATACAATGTTCATCATTTAAGACCAGGACAGTTGAAAGGGGTGAAAGTGAATTTGTTTTCTGTGAGCACTTAAAAGCACTTTGTGTACCATGTGGTCCTGGTTTTTTGTATGGTGAATAAAATCTTATTTACTCTATGTTATATAAGACAGAAAACTTCAACTAAAATTTTGAAATAGAAAATTGTAACATTTTGTTGGGGGACTAGTATTTGCAGAAACTGTTTTTTTTTTTTCTTCTCCTTCTGAACTCTCACAGTAGATGTATGTTGCCTCAATACATGCAAAAAATAATATTTATGCGTGTTACCATGGCATCATCACTACATAAAAATGTAATCTCCTGCAATCCAAGAAGGTGAAGTTGTAGGGAGAGTGAAATTGCTAGAAGTAGCTGATATACCTGGGTAAAATAGATGTGCTTTTGGGAACATAATGTTTTATAGGTTTGTTGATTTTTTTTTTTTCCCCCTCAGCTATGTCAGTTGGTCCAATAAAATTTATTCTCTCTGCCTAAAAACTTTGCCTCACTTGTAACAGTTAGGTCACTCACCACTCAGTGTTTGATAGAAGTCCCAGTGCTGCATGTTAATTTATAGCCAAGGGTAGTACTTTGACTCTCTGAACATACCCTACATCATGTTGTTAGATTGATAATAACAGCAAGATATTAAAGGTACTACACTAAATATCAAGAGGGAGATTTTCTAGGGATTAGAGTATAAGTGAAAGCTGATAAACTGCTATGGACATTGTAAGAAGTAAAATCAGACCCATAATGTCCATTAATGTAATTCAACTACAATGAGAAGAAAATTGACTTACTGAAAGCGTTTTATCAATAATTAGGCTTTAGGAAACAGAAGTGTATTGCATGGCTACTCCAGCTAATTACAATTACTTTCCTACCCAATCCTATAATTTTGGAGTGTTTTATGGCACCTACTTCAAAGGTACCATTCTTTGCTACGACAAAAATGACAGCAAATTTTATATTTGCAGTTCGGAGTGAGGAAGAGAGTGAAATTATTTTTATCCACAAGTAATCCTAATCCCCTTCAAAGACTGTGGTTTTGATAGTTGCATATCAAGGAAGTTTTATTATCTCCTGGCCATGTTGATAGGCAAAGCAATTCATCAACACTGTGCTTATGTGCTCTTTCAAATTAAACAATCAGTTACATTCATTTTCTTGCAGAACAGGAAAAATGACAGATTGTATTTTCAAGCATTGCAAATGATTTCACAGTTTTGGTATAGAAAGCATTTATGATCACAGTGGAAGAATAAGTTTTGAAAAGAAAGCAGAATTAAAAAAAAATATCGCAGCTAAAAGATCTGTTAAAATTCTGGGATATAATTAATGAACCAGTTTGAGGCGTCTAGAAGCTGAAATAGAAAGCAGAGCTACAGTTGCAAAACATAAAAAAATGTATGGAAATTTCCCAGAATCTTGTATAGAGGTAGAATAAAATATGGAATTATAATTTTAATTGAATACTTGCACAATGTGCATTCAAAAATCAAAAAATATATTTTTCTGCCCTTGTTGAAAGGCCATAGCAACAACAAACTGAACATAGCCTGCAAACTGAAGTCCCTCAACATGAACATTATTTCTCAACAAAGGTTGTTGCCATCTGGCAGAGATTCTAATATACAATGCCAAGATGGGCTCTGGAATATTTCTCTTCCTGCTCTCTTTTCCATAGAACTACCAATATTAAGGTGCAGGCCTTAGTTTAAATGTTTTGGTAGTTTCCCCCTAATTTTTACTTGGCTAGTGTGTTTTCCTGGCCGTGGTTTTATTTACTCCTGTCACAAATGTAGACTACGTGTCAGCTTCTGTATTAGGCATGGATACTTTTTAGAGATATTACATGAAGAGGTACATGAAATCTGACACTGGCATAAAGTCCTTGCCAGTGGCATCTATAGTGAAAGCATTGTTTACATTATGTATATTTTCACATGATTTTGTACAGTGCTTATGTCTGCACAGGCATTTCCTATTGAAACCCAAATTTTTGTAACTTGGTACCAAAAATAACTATGATTTTCAAAGAAGGATGAAGACTCTGGCTCATTGATTCATTCATTTATCCATCCTGCACAGCAGTTTGTGGCATGCCTTGAAGTAGGAGCAGCTGGACTGACTTTTGCCAATATACATGAAGGCACAGACTGTTCTCTGCACCCACAAATAATCTGTAAATGCATGTGATTTTCGTAGAATGCAGTATTTAGAATTTAGATGCTTTTTTACTTTTACTTTGAAAAGATTGACAAGATTAAACATTTAATTCAGCTTGTTGTTTTCCTATACTTTTATCTTGTAACATCATTGGAAAACTGCAGAACTTCTATTGCTGGGCAGAATAAACCCGTAGGGAAAACAACCCCAAACATTTCTACCATGAGCATGAAACTGAATTAGTTTATCCAGTCTTAACAAGTAGGGTGCAATCCTTTAGTTCTTGTGACTTTCATGGAGGTTTTACCTGTAGCAAAACAGTCTGCTCTTCAGTACTTGGATATTCAATTTGAAACATCTGTCTTATCTAAACAGCAGACCAGATATGTTCCTATAAAATTCTATTTCATAATGTAATAAAATTAATTGCTGTAATAATGTAGATTTTTTTTGAAAGCCAAGCTTTACTGAAGTGTGTGACTCCATAGTTACATGAAAATATGAATACGATAGTCTTATGTATACTTCACTTAATATACCTGTTATTTTAGAGTCAGATGTTAATAGCAATGGTTTAAGTATTGTTTTACACTACCATGCAGTGACACTTGCTGCAAAAACCCTCAAGACAACCCCCAGGTTAGCTGATGCATTCATATATTGTTGCCTGATGCTGCATAGAGATTCTGATTCAAATCCTAAAGCCAGTTGCTGATCAGCAAGGCTAATTATTTCCAACTAAGCTTTGCAACTTCCAGGTTTGGGGCCTGATGAGCAGCCTGCTAAAATTTCTTTGCTTATACAGTCGAGTCTCCTATATCGCGGACCCGTGGCCGTAATCAGGTTCCATGAAGCCCCACTTCTGTGTTGAATGGCAGCTCATTAATATGCAAATTTGCCCCGCACCCTCAGACAATCCCTGGTGCTGCTTCGGCACTGTGTTGCTGTGTATCAGTTGCCGTGGTGGCCATGCTGGGGGGGTGAGGAAGCATCGGAGCCCCGGCCGTGCCCGGGGTCTGTGGAGAAGTGGCGGAGCCCGGGGTGGGGGTAGCCAAGCAGAGCTGCCATGGCTGGAACAAGACAGGTGGCTGAGCTGCTGTGGCTGCGGCAGTGCGAGTTCATTTGCATATTCATGTTGCCTAATTGAATATTCATGTGTGCCACATCACGCGTGCACAGTTGTGAAAAGATGCCTCCTTTAATGCTGAAAAATCATGCCGCTAAGATGTGAAGCCGCAATACGGGAGGCGCGAAGTGGAAGAGGGCTGACTGTAACTTGTGATAAGGAGTGTGCATGCTTGTTGTCCTGGGAAAGAATCTTGAGCTAATCCTAAAGGTTATCACTCAGTTCTGCCTTGAAGAAGACAACACTAGGTTTACCCCAGTGGTTTATTTAGTGGTGTCACTAAAGGTTTTGTTTAGTAGCAGGTTTTTGGAAAAAAATGAAGATACTTAAACCTGTAAATTCAGATTCACAAATGTTAAAGACCATAAAGAAATAAGAGATATCTACATGGAAATCCTTTATTATTTTGTACCCTGGTTCATTCTTGTTTTAGTCCATTAAAACTATTGCAATTGAAAAAAAAATATTATGCCAGACTTTTAACTCCTCTTTCTGTAGTCAAAGGTAGCCAGTAACTGTAAGATGAACAATTTTATATACTTTGCTAGATCATACTTAATTTACATGGGCAGTTAGACATATTAGCACATGAGAAAGCCACCTTCTTTCAGACTATTTTCTCAGAAGACACTTGCGTAAATTTTCAGCAGTAGAGGCAGTCATGGGTGAAATGGTCTTTCTTATTAAATGTCACAAGATTTAATGTCACAGTATAAGTGGGATGGAAAGATAACTGAGCTAAGTTCAACATGTCCTTTTCTGCTAACACATTATTAATCTACAGGAGTGTTAAAATATGTTTTATAAAGGCTCTATTCACTTGAAACTGCAGGTTCGATTCCCGCCAGGGAGGCAGTGGTGCCATTTAAGAGTTGGACTCGATGATCCTTGTGGGTCCCTTCCAACTCAGAGTATTCTGTGAAAATTGTTACTTCTTAGGGGAAAAAAAAACCCCAAACTGTTTTATTGCAGAGGTCATGAACAAAAATTTTGGACTCCCTTCACAGAGAATTTAATCTGTAAGTAAAATATAAAGCAGAATGGAGCACAGTATGGAATTAATGAAACATATAGCTTTAAAGATATTTTTTCTACACCATCAAAAACCTACATACGTATATAGCACTCAACACCATAAAACAGGTAACAACTGAGAACTAATTTCCACTTCAACTTTCAACATTTAACCCTCACTTGAGAATTTTCTTTCAGTAATTTGATCTGATTAAATTTAACAAACAGTTTGACATAATGAATTTATGGGGAGTTACTAGCTCTCACTAACCAATTAACTAACCAATTGTTGATAAAGACCTTTCAGTCTCAGTAAAAACCCAGTGTAGAACATTGTTTACACTTTCGAGTCTTGACACTTCAGATTTTTCCATTACCTTTCAAGTAAAATACAATCACAGTACAGAAGCCTCTTGCAGTCATCATTACATTCCCGATGGTTTCTTTTTGAATTTTAAAAGACTATTTTTTTGCCAAAGGTTATATCATAAAATCATGGAATTATTTAGGTTTGAAAAGATGTCTAAGATCAAGTCCAACTGTTAGCCTAGCACTGCCAAGTCAACCACTAAACTGTGTCTTTAAGTCTTTTATATACTTCAAGGGATGGCGATTCCACCACTTCCCTTGACAGCCTGTTCAAATGCCTGAAAACCTTTTCCATGAAGAATTTTTCCCCAGTATCCAGTCTAAATCTCACTTGGCACAACTTGAGGTAATTTCCTCTTGTCCTATCACTTTGCAGCCTACCATTAAAGAAGAAAAAGAACTTTGCTTCAAAGAAACGGAAAAATATTAAAACTTCACTCTTTCATTCCAGCTTTTATTAAACAAAAAAATTTAAAACTTGTCTATTTCTCTCAAACATATTTTTATTCTTAGTTGAACAAACAAACAAAGTCCTTTGATTTTATTTTCAGGTTTGAGGGTTGTTGTTTGCTTGCTTCTTTTGTAAGAGAAATAAGTTTTGGGCCAGCTTGTCTCCTTGTGAATTCAAGAGAAAGAACATTCATCAAAGTGAAATCCCAATGAATTATAGACAAGTCTTAGTAGGTTTGTTTGGGATTTTGTTTTAATCCCAGCACAATATAAATACTTCATACAAATCCTTCTTTACTTAAAAAGGAGAGAGGAAGAGCCCAGGGTGTATTTTTCCTATAGGAAGGAAAAATATGGCAAAATATCTCAGCAATAGCTCTTTTGCGAAATAAGGGAGACAAAGAGAAAGTTGCTTTCAGAATTAAATTACTGTTAATTAAGATCCCTATCTAGCAGGAGAAAAAATATTTTTATTCTGCTCTGTTCTTATAATTACTGATAGTCATACAAATCATAAGACAGTCTGCTCTTGTAGAAACAATTTGTAACTGACATAGGCATGTCAGGTGAACTTAACAAAGGTGCTAAAACCTGGCAAACATTGTTTCTATAAATCTGCAATAGTTCTTTATCTGAAAAATTATCTATGACTTCTTTTGTTTGGGATGGTTTGTTTTCTTTTGTTTGTATGATGATATAGCTGCAGTTGCCTGCAGTATTTTAAAGGCTTCAAGTGGCTACCATCAAGATTTTTATTGTACAAGAATTGGTCCCATTTTTTCTCAAAATGTCGTATTTGCTCAGAACTAAAAAAATGTGAAACATTTCTGTACCTCCTGGGGCAACCTGTCAGGAGTCCAGCCAAGATATCCTATGAATTTATGAATTTTCATAAAATTCAAAAATGCTGCAGGAAAATACTTCTGCCTGATGAAAACAGATCTTCTTTAGAAAACTTGTTCACTGGAATATTTCCAAACAGTTCTGCTTATCATGGTCTCCAAGATGTCTGGGCATAATATACTCAATGTACACAGGTGTATCAGCAATATTGCCAGTAAAACTGGTCAAACCACAATTGTTCTCCCCAGTGTGCACATTGAAATATTAGCTATTGAATTAATTCTGGGCAAAGGAAGACAATGCACTCCTCAACTTCCCAGGATGAATACAAGTGTTAGATTCCTGTTACTGACAGTTCTACAAGGCTGTCTTTCACCACAACTGTTAGTTTCAGGCAAATGTAAGCAAAATTCAGACAGAATGAGTGATTTCTTGAATGACAGCATCATTTAGTTATAGTGGTATGTACAGCCTCTTGCAGCAGTGACTCAGTAGTTTATAACTGGGAGGAACAGTGTTAGTGCAAAGAAATCGTTCTGACCATTGATGCAATCAGTGAACATCAAGACAAGTGACACTTGGAATAAAAGTCAAGTCTGCAAGTCCCTTTCCCACATGCCAAGAAACAGCTTTGACTGGGGCCCAGAAAAACTTTGTGTCTGTGTGTGTTTTGAGCCCATGATTTCCTAGGCTAAAGCCACAAAATTTAATCTCGTTCTTCAGGAGGCCGACTGCAAGTGCACAAAGTAATTAACCATTAGCAACTGATGTATGTTAGAGTGCTGAAGAGGAAACTGCAGAGAGAATAGAACAATTACCTCCTGCTATGAAAGCTTACAGAAGGTTTTGTCTGCTTATTAAACGTAAGTTATAGAAACTAAGAGGGACAAATCAGAGAAGGCCTAAAATCCATGCACCTGATAAGCATAACAATGGTGTGAGAGCAGAAGCTCTGATACACATCTCTGTTGAAAATTTCTAATTGTATGGTCTTCCTGCTGTGAAAGTAGAGGAAAGGCTGATGAGCCTTCTATTGAAAATTGTAACCAAACTCATTTTTGAGTTAATTTTTTTTCTGTGTAAGGCAGGAGTAGAGTAGAGGAGAGAGAATTTTTACACTGGCAGTGTAGACTAAAAGAATCATGCTTCTCCTGAAGTTCAGGAATAAAGCTGCAAACTGTAAGCATAAACACAGCAGCAGTAAAATATTAAGGTTTTAATGTCTTCTATTGATCCGATAAATTCTCAAGCACTATAGTCCTAACATGGATCTACCACTAGTAAATAAGCAGAAAATCTCCAAATTCTAAAAATCCGTAAGTTTTAGAGTAAAGGTAAAAGATGATCTAAATCTCAGATGTTAACTACAGTCTTCCAGAGAGCACTACGGTGTGTATGTGAATTCATTCCCACTTCAGTCCATAGTAATATGAGTAGTTTTCTGGGCAGAAACACTAGAATACACAATATTCTCTGAAAAGATGGAGTAGCTAAGCCTTACTGAGAGCTGTTCTAGTAGATGTTTTGGCTAAATTTAAAAAACATAATCAGATAACTTTATTTGAACAAGAGAGTATGTTCTGTTTCTCCTTTCTGCTAGTAGTTTATGTTTTGCTTGGCTTTGCAGTTCCCAATACTTACAGGTGTTATTCATAGTTCAAGAAAACCCCAACAGGCAGTTCTTCAATGTGGCAAACAGCTGGGTGTCAGCTTCTAACCTTTTGCCTGTGTGTTCTGATGAGTTTTATACTATTTAATGTATGCATATTTGAATTATCTTATGGCCTCAGGCATACTAAATACAGACCTGTCAGCCTGACCTCAGTCATGGGTAAAGTCATGGAACAGATAGTCCTGTGCGCTATTACGCAGCAACTGCAAAATGACCATGACATTAGAACTGGTCAGCATGGATTTCGGAGAGGTAGGTCTTGCCTGTCCAACCTGACCTCCTTTTATGATCTGGTGACTCGCCTGGCTGATGATAAAAATGCCGTGGATGTTGTGTACTTGGACCTTAGCAAAGCCTTTGACACGGTTTCCCATAATAAGCTTCAGGAGAAACTCATAGAACATGGACTGGACAAAAGCATTTTATGTTGGGTTAGGAACTGGTTGGATGGACGAGCTCAGAGAGTGTTGGTGAATGGTGCCACATCCAGCTGGCAGGCAGTCACCAGTGGAATCCCACAGGGGTCGGTGTTAGGCCCAGTACTGTTCAACATCTTTATTGATGATATGGATGAGGGAATTGAGTCCATCATCTCATCAGCAAGTTTGCAACTGATACCAAACTGGGGGCAAATGTCGAGCTGCTGGAGGGTGGGAGGGCCCTTCAGANCTGCCCAGGGAGGTGGTGGAGTCGCCATCCCTGGAGGTGTTTAAGAGTAGGTTGGATGAGGCATTTAGTGCCATGGTTTAGACAATGGGTTGTTGTTGGGTTACAGGTTGGACTCGATGATCTCTAAGGTCTCTTTCAACCTTGCAAATACTGTGATAAAGTGATACTGTGATACTAAAACTGTTGGGTACTTGAGAATAAGAAAGATGCACAGAAGCCAGAACCTATACCCAAACTCCCACAGCTATGAAGTTCTGCCACCCCTTGTTCTGTCCAGACATACTGGTTCCTATGCCCCTGGAGTTTGCTTCAACGCAACGTCTAGTTCTCTTACGTGATTATAAAATACTACATTTTGAAAACAGTAATTGAGTTACCAGCATGGATTATATGATGTTTCTAGAAATTCTTCAGTCATAAAATAAGTAACACTCACCTGATAACTTCAGTGCCGGATGTGGGACATATATTATGGGACTCTCGTTATTGGTATTATCAAACCTGACAGTTACGGAGCAGTTAAAGTGTTTTGTCTGAATAAGACACTGGAATTAGATCTACAGGAATTGCAATGCCTGAATTTGTGTTTTACAGTAGAAAGATTAAAGTTTAGTTAGATTAGATCAAAGGATGGAACTGAATTGCTTTTTGGAACTCCCTTGTCCTTTTCCATCATATTACTGACATATGTGCTGCATACCTCATTCTCCTTAGCCACAATGTCATAATTGTGAATTTAATTCAGTGGCTTTTTCTTTAAATTGTATTTTTCAAATAACATTGGGAGTTGAAAATAAATTACAAGAAAAAAAAATTTCTTAAAAAATCAGCTAACCTCAGGCAAAATTTACCTTGGGAATTGCAAAGCTAGTTATTTTTTGTATTTAGTCCCAACTTATTCCGCACTTGGTTTCACCGTGTCTATACAGCCCCTGCCACAGTAGAACAAATACTAATTAGGGCTGTGAGGTGTTAATTTGCAGTATTTTACTAGTTTCATGAAACTGTAATAAAAAATATTTCTGAACAGATGGTCTGAAGGCCAGGAGTAAAATAAGTCAGAGAGGTTTTACATGTATCTGTATAATGCAAACATTCACATTATGATTTTTCCAGTGAAACCAACAAGTATATCTTTGGCGGTTTCCATATCACCAGCAATAATTTTCACTTTTACAAATTGAAACTGCGCACATGCAGACCGCAAATAGATGGGGGCTTACTGTATTGCTCAAGAAATGTTAACATGTAATGGAATAATTTTAATTACTATAAAAATTGTAATTCTCCAGATAAACATACATGTAATGAGGGTGATTACTATGCAACAATAAACCATCACTTCTGTTACAAAACCATAAACCGTAACTCAATATACTATAAAATTCAAATTCTAATTGAAAATACTAGTTTAGCATAATTCCCACAAGCAATCAGTCTTTAATATTGTGAAATGAATGGGAGGTTTGTGGAGCTATTAATTGTTACTGACAAGCAATAACCACTGGAATGAAACTCCAATTATCAGCAGTCATTAATCACATTTACTGTCATCTGCAATGTCAAAAAAATCAATAATTTCTAAACAGCAAAAAGGCATTTATATCTCTTTTGTTTTAGCTCACTTTATAAAAATCAGATGCTCTTTTGGTGGGACACGCAAGGAATTAAAAAAATATATTTTCATTCCTGATCAGTCTTCTATTTTCCAATTTACCTCCCTCCCCCCCACTTTATTGCATTTTGATAGAGACTTAAGATACCTCACAGGTTTATTTCTATACAGTTATATACAATTTATAGCACAATTGTTGCTAGCATGATGTTACTGCAGTCACTGGCTTTAAAAATAAGAAATTACAGCATGCACTTCACTAGTCTGTTCCAGGAAATCATTTAATGTTGCTTTAAGGATGCAGCTTGATCAGGAGGTGTTCTTTGAGATTAGGGTGTAAACAAGGGTGGCAGAGCTTCGTTCAGAAAACATCATTCTATACTTTTCATCTTGTTAATTTTTCAGATTCTGTTGTTTACTTCAAATAATTATTTTCCTTAGAACCTACACAGCACATCAAAAACATGTGTACATCATTAGGAGTAAAAGGATAGGAAGCTCTTCAGTACTAGCGAGTGGATTGGCCAAAAGTATGATGTAGGCACAGCACTTAAAAAGCCTCACGTGCAAAGTGGCATCTGCTTAATAAAAATTTCCCTTGAAAATAATAAATAACACTGCTGAGCTATGTAAGGACATATTATGGTCTTACTCAAATGACACCGTATTTTCTCCTAAACTGCAGAAAATACAGATCGTGCTCAGTGGCCAGGAGACTTTGCCAGTCATTTACCTTGAGAGTCTGTGAGATTCCGCTGGCATAAAAATGCTTGGATCTAGAATAAGAAAGCATTTTAGAAACAAAATAAGGAAGAATGATCAGGAAGAATTTGGCAATGCTGGTCTATAATCTTCTATAAATAATGTCATTTAGAAAAAGCACTGAAATCCTAAATATTTTGTTTACTATACTGTGTTTTTCACTTGTAGTTTCACTGACACTTCATAATCCAGTAAAGATATAAGTACTGTAACAGGAATTAGCAGAGCAGGTACATCTATTCATAATGTACTGTAAATATCCAGCAGAGTATCTTTTTAGAAGAAACCTATGAGAATTGATGGGTGAATATATATCAAAAGAAGCCCTAAAATATACAAAATTGTATTTAGCTAGGTCTCAGGCACCTCTAAAGCATGGAGCATTTCCTTTTTTTTCAAGTTTTTGAGTAGAGGTGTATTTTTAAAATTGAGTATAGTAGTGCCTCTGGATGTGAAAGTCAGAGGTTGACCACACTAACAATTTTGTTGTTCCAGTTAACACAACCAGTTTTCCAAATTTTTAAATACTGCATCTTCACTAAAACGGGTGTTTGTAATCACCAGTATAGTTTTGAGGATGTCGTGGTTTGACCCTGGCTGGATGCCAGAGATTCACCACAACCGCTCCTGGAGGAGAAAAACTGGAAAATAAAACTGGTCACAGGGAAAAAAAGCAAGGCAAACTACAAGTAAAGAATATAAAGGATTTATTTACTAACTAACAAGATCAGAACTGCGAAGGGAGCATCATTTAAAAGGCAACCTTTTTCCCCCACCCCTCATTCTCTTACAACAGATCTAATACTCTCTTTTTTCACCAGGAGACAAAGAGGGAACATAGGGTAGGGGTAAACTAGGCAAGTTGGTATTTCTGACCAGATCCAGGGTAGGAACCATCTCTCTGCCCTTCCTTAAAGTTCTCTCTCTCACGAGAGGAAAAGTCTTTCATGACCCTTTCCCAAGTGAGATCTCAACCCAGGGACNGTAAACAAGGGTGGCAGAGCTTCGTTCAGAAAACATCATTCTATACTTTTCATCTTGTTAATTTTTCAGATTCTGTTGTTTACTTCAAATAATTATTTTCCTTAGAACCTACACAGCACATCAAAAACATGTGTACATCATTAGGAGTAAAAGGATAGGAAGCTCTTCAGTACTAGCGAGTGGATTGGCCAAAAGTATGATGTAGGCACAGCACTTAAAAAGCCTCACGTGCAAAGTGGCATCTGCTTAATAAAAATTTCCCTTGAAAATAATAAATACAACTGCCTAAATGAATTGAGCTACTAGAAAAAACTTTGTCTTTCATAAGAAAACTTTGGAACATAATTTCTTCCTTGACTTCAAATTTTGAACTCTCCCATTTATAGTTTTCATTATGTTTTTGTGAGTTCTTCAGTGCGAAACTTGAATAGTTTGGAAATTCAGTAAAAATAATAGTTGAAAGAACTACCACACTATGCTAAGATTTTAGTTTGAAAAATTCATATTGACATTTTATTTCCCATATTTAATTAGTATTTCTATCTTTTCAGCAGAAATTGCTAAATATTTTTTAAAAGTTATTTTCCATTACCAATTTAAGACTGCTGCACTGAAAATTTGTCATGTCCCAACACATTCATTTGTGCTTGCTGTCAAGGTAACAGAGTTTATCACAATAGCAGAAATCAAAGTATTTGATATGTAGTTGTAAATTCTCAATTTATTACACTAAGGTAAACACTAATTCTGTCAAACACTAGTTATCTTTCATTGAATATTTTCTTAGAAGAAAAATACACAGATATCACTCTCTCTTGTAATAATAACAGCTTTCCTTTATAGAAGATAATAATGGACTAATGTTTGATAAGTATATTTACAACAGTTGAGTCTTCAAAGTTGAGCTGTCAGTTAATTCATATGTAAGATTCCCGCTTCCATAAAAAGGAAGAACACCCTTGAGTACAATAGTGAGAACTGGATTTTTTCCCTTCCTCTCTCTCTCCCTTTCCTTATCTCTCACTGAATAATAACCCTCATTTAGTGACATCAGTCATTTTTGCCATTAGACTATTTTATGGCTGAAACAGAAGTACAAGTGGCACACAGACTGAAATGTGTGAAAACTTCATAAATCTTGATAATACAGCGGAGAATGTGTCATGAGTTGGTGTTAACATTAGCTGAGAAATGAAAACGGATACAGGAATTTGCACAGCAGTTGCATCTTAGCCCCTCTTGCCATCACTTGGCAGCAAGTATTTGCAAATGTAAACCAGTGCAGTATCAAACCTTGAGACTGGTAGAGTGCACTAGTTTTGGGAGTGAATGCAAGCTTTACCCCCTGGTGCGCCTCCCCCCACCCCTCCCCCCAAAGGAACAAAAAGATCTTCCATCTTCTGTTAGTGGTGAAAATCCAATTACATATTATTCTAAAAGTAAATACAATAATCCCTTGAATATTGTGGAGGGTTGGTTCCAGAAAGACGCTGCAATAAGTGAAATCCATGAAGTAGCGGTAAATGCAGAAAAGCTGGGGAAAAACCTCCGGAGATGTATTGGAGCGGCAAATGATGAACCACAAAGTAGCGAGGGACTACTGTATATCTAAAAAGTTAATAGGATGTAATGAACAGTTTCACCAGGTAACATGCAGTTAGTTTCCTAGCTTGTAGAGATTATACAGTCTCCACCACACTTACTGCTCCCACTGTGACACTAACAATGGTACAGCAACTTTTCTCCTAAGCAGGAGAGTAGAGGAGCAAGGGATGAAGTGCTGTTCCCTGTTCATCCAGATTTGATTTTCAGTAAATATATTTCTACTCCTCTCTAGTCAAACTTAGGAAATGTAAGTGTGCTCAAGCTCTAAATGATCTTTCCCCTTCTCCCTGTAGGAAGTGAGAGGTGGGTCATAATAGATGGTGCTTTTCTGCAGTGTGCTTGTAATGCCCCAAGAGATCAGTACAAGGACAGGAAGTTTTAAGCTTTGAGAACTTAGAACTTTTGAGAAAGAACAGTAACACACATAGCAAAACTATTTTACTCCTCTATCAAAATATTACTTGTTTGGATTTCTGTAGGAAATAGTACAANAGCAGCAAAAAAACTAAACCAGGACAGAGGAGTACAATGTTCTCTTGAATAGGTCATGTCTTTAAGAATCTGTCCTCTCTGAAATTCTCTTGATATTTTCACTGTTCAACTCTGGTTACTTATAAACTGTGGTTGGATAAAAAATCCTTTAATTCTGATTTTCCTGTTAAATGCAATTGAACATCTGAAGCACAGCAAATGTTTGGCCTAACTGTGTTTTCGTGAACTAATTGAAGACTTTGAAAGTGTACACATCAAAAGTAATCAATATTGTACTATAAGACTGTCATGATCAATTAATTAAAAATAATCAACTGCCTAAATGAATTGAGCTACTAGAAAAAACTTTGTCTTTCATAAGAAAACTTTGGAACATAATTTCTTCCTTGACTTCAAATTTTGAACTCTCCCATTTATAGTTTTCATTATGTTTTTGTGAGTTCTTCAGTGCGAAACTTGAATAGTTTGGAAATTCAGTAAAAATAATAGTTGAAAGAACTACCACACTATGCTAAGATTTTAGTTTGAAAAATTCATATTGACATTTTATTTCCCATATTTAATTAGTATTTCTATCTTTTCAGCAGAAATTGCTAAATATTTTTTAAAAGTTATTTTCCATTACCAATTTAAGACTGCTGCACTGAAAATTTGTCATGTCCCAACACATTCATTTGTGCTTGCTGTCAAGGTAACAGAGTTTATCACAATAGCAGAAATCAAAGTATTTGATATGTAGTTGTAAATTCTCAATTTATTACACTAAGGTAAACACTAATTCTGTCAAACACTAGTTATCTTTCATTGAATATTTTCTTAGAAGAAAAATACACAGATATCACTCTCTCTTGTAATAATAACAGCTTTCCTTTATAGAAGATAATAATGGACTAATGTTTGATAAGTATATTTACAACAGTTGAGTCTTCAAAGTTGAGCTGTCAGTTAATTCATATGTAAGATTCCCGCTTCCATAAAAAGGAAGAACACCCTTGAGTACAATAGTGAGAACTGGATTTTTTCCCTTCCTCTCTCTCTCCCTTTCCTTATCTCTCACTGAATAATAACCCTCATTTAGTGACATCAGTCATTTTTGCCATTAGACTATTTTATGGCTGAAACAGAAGTACAA
>WEKX01013963.1:53848-80700 GCA_013390025.1 Pitta sordida | reverse complement strand
TCCTCTCTAGTCAAACTTAGGAAATGTAAGTGTGCTCAAGCTCTAAATGATCTTTCCCCCTGTCACCTGTAGGAAGTGAGAGGTGGGTCATAATAGATGGTGCTTTTCTGCAGTGTGCTTGTAATGCCCCAAGAGATCAGTACAAGGACAGGAAGTTTTAAGCTTTGAGAACTTAGAACTTTTGAGAAAGAACAGTAACACACATAGCAAAACTATTTTACTCCTCTATCGAAATATTACTTGTTTGGATTTCAGTGTTTTGTTTAAAGGAAATAAGATGAAATGTCAAAAATGTCCAAAATAAATGTCGAATACCAGTATAGTAAATATAGTAACAGCAATTTTGCTCAAGAAGTAAATTCATTGTGTGAGTGGGTATAAGTATGTCCATAGACACATAAAGCAGTAATTCTCAGAAATACTAGGAAGGGCAGGATAAACATAAACTATTTGATGCAATTCTTTGTGCATTTTACACTTTATACAGAATCATCTGAATTCCTTACCTGATTTTTCAGTAACTGGTCTGTCTTTTTGTCCTTAATTTTTCTTTCTTGCTTATCTGCATTGCATCTACTGCGGTTCTCCAGTGTTTGTTTGCCTCCTTGTCACGTATGAAACCAATGTGGACTCTGTATTGACAAACCTGCATTGACAAACATTCATGTGTTACATATGGATAAATGAAAGAATTTTTGTTTTATTACTTATGTCTTCCATGAAAACAGAGATAGAAGAAAAATTAGAGACTTGGAGTGAAGTATTTAAGAAATAAGTTCACAAATGTGAATGCTGACATGTTTTTATATTGCTTATAACTTAGATCCATGGAGAGAATCTACTTATATAAATTTTTTTCTGCATAAAATCTGGCAACACAAACACATAGAAATAATTTGTCTTACAACACGAAACATGTGGGCTCATGAGAAACAGAAACTACCAGTGTCCGGCAAGTTACCCTTCTTAAGCATAAACAACACCTTTAGAATGACCAGACAGATATGTCACAAACTGGTTTAGTTGCAGCAATGATCACTTTTCTTTTCAGCCTGATCTTGAAGTTTACGACAAGGTGTCTACTGAGGCACCTCTTCAAGGTCCAATGATTTTCACAGAATTCTGATTGGGCCTGGACGAATTATCCTTATATTGTAAATGATAATTTTTTAAGTTGCAGTTTTAAGGAGGTTTGTCTATTCCCTTTTCTGTTTTATCACTCTGTCAGGGTTTTTTTCTGTGTTCCCCCCCGCCCCCTTGCCACCCTGAACTTATATCTTGGCTTTTTCCAGTTCCTAACAATTCCTTCTCCATCTCTTGTGCCCCTTTTCCCCACCTTTGCTTTTGAATAATCATGTATTCAGGCAAGATTTTGTCAATTAAAATTATATTGTCTTGTGTTATGAACTTAACTATTACCAACATTCTTATTTCTCAGCCTATAACTCCCTTAATGAAGTCCAAGATAAACACCTGAATGTGAAGTCTGATAATGATTATTTGAAATGACACATTTTTGTCATACAAGTAGATACAAAAAATAACTAACATTTGGGAACATACAATGATGCTAAGGAATTTAAGTTGTGTTAAACTGTTGACTATTGGAACACCCTTTCTAGAATTAAAAGCGTATCTTTGAAATAATTTTCACATTCCTGGGGAATTTATTCTCTTGAGCACAACAACAGCTGTATTTTTTGGCCTTTTTCCAGGAGGACTTATGTCAGAATGAAGACAAAAAGCATAGAAACACTTAAAATGGCTTCATTTGAATGGTTCTACCCTTTAATGCAAGGAGTCCTTGAGTGTCCAGTCTCAAGGACTGCACAAGCATGACTGACAACTAAGCCTGGACTGGAAGCCTTCCGTTACTCAGAAACACTCAAATACGTATTGTAGAGTGGACAAAGCCCGAATTAAAAGATGTCACTAGCCTCAAAAGAGTGGAATTTGAATTCATGTTTCCTTTTGTCTCATTACCAAAAAGCTTTACATATAATAAACACAGCCATCAAAATTCACTTATGACAAGTAATAGTTAGCTTGTGCATCATTTATCGCAGTTCTGTGATTAGTCTCATCTTCATTCACTTTAACATGTAATATGCATTTTATTAGAGCTTGCCACATTTCATTAAGGTATCCAGCTTTTCACAGGGAGGATATTAAAAGAAAAGCATTCTTATTTGTCTGGAAATTTATGCCATACACCAAATACCATTTTATCTCAGATTACTTAGCAGGAACCATCTGTCATGTCCCCACCCCCACAGTGCTGAGGAAGGCAGAGACTGAAGGTGAGAAATATATTTACTTTTGACAACAAAACCAGCTGTTACCATTACTTTTAGCTCTAAGGCAAACGTGCTGGAAAAGGTGGTTCTAGTGTACCGGGACCAACCATGTCTGTTGATGACAGCAGACCTCTTAAAATCTGGAAGAAATTTCCTTTATAGTTTCTGTCAGGAGGGCATGTACAAATACAGCTCCAGCTGGGAGCTGGAACCAAGACGTAGAAACTTTGGGCTAGAAAAGTACTGGGATGAATTCAAGTAAGAATATCCCCTTTCTCCTGCCTTCCTTTATATTGCAAAAAGAAACTATTTTTCTCTAATGGTAACACATGATTCTGAAATTAAGCACAGCAGGTAGAAACATCCGGCACATAATTAAAAAAAATATTGCATATTCGTATGCTGAAATTATTCCAGTGCTGAAAGCTAACTACTCCAAGTGGAAAAAGTACAAGATCTGCTCTTCATTCTGCCAATTCCCCTTAAAACTCTGGCACTGTGTCTTGAGGCCTGTGTAGTCTAATGTCTGCTGGTCTTATCACCATCCATCCAACTAAGAAAGATATTTACAGAGCCAAATAATTTTGACTTTGAATAGGATTCCAGAAAATAGGAATATTTTCAAGATTTATGGGGGAAAGGGGTATTTCCTCACTAAACCCACAAACCTAACGTTACCTGTGCAAGCACTAACTGTGCTGGGATGTAACACTGTGCTAGGATGTAATGAACCTGGAGTATATTTCAGTACCACAAAATAAACATTGGCGGGAAAAGGCACTTTATGCAAATGTGTTTCCTGACTGATTGCTCTTCCCCCCTGATGATTCTGGCAAGACATAATAATTTTCAAAGTATGTGGAGTGCCCTGACCTTCAGTTCTTTTCTCTAGAGCATGTACAGCCCCTTGTAAATAGGATTATGACAAAATAAAAGGTTTATTTAGGTGGGAGCTTCCTTTAAAATATGTTCACTATATCACTGCAGAAAATAGTAGAGAGAAAGCAGAGCTATAAATGCTCTCTCTTCTACTTTTAGGAAGAGTGAACAGTTCAACATGCTTAACTCTGTATTGCACTCATTTTCCTTTTACAACCCACCTGTCAGTTCTGTTATCGTTGTCTGGAAAAGAATTTACGGTAAATCTTTGCTTCAATCAGTCTCCATGGTAACATGGTTCTGTTTTAAACGCTTTACATAAAAGTGGCTTGGTTAAAATGACAGTGAGGTGGTATGGTCACCCATACCTGGACTACACCTTTCCCATTGCTCACCAATAATCAGATAGGAGTGTCACTCCATCTGCTCTACTTCCTTCAGCTTCTACAACACAGTTTCACTAGCCAAATCGAATTAGATTCCCAGTGCAGAGGGTTCAGGGTACTGGTTAGTGTTTACACATTACATGCTGAGAAGCAGACTAAGACATATTGGGACCTGGAGTCTTGTGTTCACTGGGGAAGGATCCCTCTGTGTGTACAATACCTACAGTGGGGCTGAAAGCCCCAAGGACCATGGCATCGTTTAAGATATGAACCAGAAGAGGCAGACTGTTTCCCTTGTCCCAAAGGTTGGGGGAAAAAAATTCCCTTCAGGTCAGATCAAGGGGGAGAAAAGTTAAAAAGTTTAAAAAAAGTTAAAAAATTTTAAAAAAAATTTAATTGATTTTAAGAACATTGTGATAATGTCCCACCATTGTGGATATGTATGTTTCATGCAGCCTTTAGTTATCCCCTATCCTAGTTTCAAGCTCATCTCTTGCACTCATCATTTCTGATTCTCTGGCCCAGTTTGACTTTGACAGTCTTTTTCATAATTCTGATTACTTTATACCATCTCAGATCTTGTCTAGGAGAAAAATTAACATTCTTTTGGACCTTAGCAAAGCCTTTGACACGGTTTCCCACAATAAGCTTCAGGAGAAACTTGCAAAGCACAGACTGGATGGAAACACTTTATGCTGGGTTACGAACTGGTTGGAAGGGCGAGCTCAGAGGGTGGTGGTGAATGGTGCAACATCTGACTGGCGGCCAGTCACCAGCGGAGTCCCACAGGGATCAGTGTTAGGCCCAGTACTGTTCAACCTCTTTATTGATGATATGGATGAGGGAATTGAATCCATCATCAGCAAGTTTGCAGATGATACCAAGCTGGGGGCAAATGTTGAACTGCTAGAGAGTAGGAGGGCCCTTCAGAGGGACCTTGACAGGCTGGAGAGATGGGCAGGCTCCAACAGTATGAGGTTCAACAAGACTAAGTGCCGGGTTCTTCACTTCGGCCATAACAACCCCATGCACCGNGCCTGCTAAACTGTGAAGGAACTAGGTTTGCATTTACCACTCTGGGATGTGCTTTCGGTCTCTGTACGGGTGTTAGATGGTGAGTTGGACTAGATGATCCTTGTGGGTCCCTTCCAACTCATAATCACAGAATCACACAGAATCACAGAATATTATGAGCCGGAAGGGACCCACAAGGATCATCTAGTCCAACTCACCATCTAACACCCGTACAGAGACCGAAAGCACATCGCAGGGCATAACACCTCATAATATTCTGTGAATCTGTGTGAATCTGTGAAAACTTAAATACTTCAGTAAAAACACAAGTTTCAATTATGGGAAATCTTAAAAGAACCTCTAATGTGTATCTGTTAGAGCTCTTCACCAATTACTCTGAAAATTTTCTGAGTATAGAAGATGACACCTTCCCTGTCATAAAAGATATTCTTACAGTTCTGTACTAGATCTGCTCTTGTAGCTTAGTATTTGTATAGGAAGTTTTTGGTTCCACTGACAGAATTGATGAAAAATAATTTTACACATCTGTATCTTCCAGGCAGGCATTTAAAAAGCTGTTGAATGTAGATATACAACAGTTAATTTACACTTGAGTTTGCCCAAAGACTTGGTAAAGATCTCATGTTTCAGAACAGGACAGCCAATATTATTTTTCCAAGATAACTGGTTGCCCCGTTGGTCTGTATTAAGCATATTAAATAAGAGAAACAGGTTCAGGGTTTTGTTCCACTTCACAGTTTGGATAGTGTGAGATCCTGATACCTTGCCCTTGGCAATACACAGAAGGGCTCTGCTCAGTGCTGTTTCACACCTCATTTCTGAATGGTGTAACTACACAAAGTGTATGCATACTACATCCTTACATGGGTTTACTTTTATGTAGACTCAACTTGTCATCTCCTGATTCCTCTAGATAATGTGATTTCCCTGAATGTATTGACCCCACGAATGGCAAACTGCGAAGTAGTGAGGGATTACTGTAAGATGAGTGTACTAAAAGTTTGATTTAGGTCTACATAATTCCTCCCAAAACAACTTGAAAAAACAAGCTTTCAAATGCATTTTTTCCTGCTCTTATTTTTAACAAGCAGTTTTATTTACTCCCTGTGTCCTAGTACTGTCCTATAGTCATTAATTTCTGAGAGAAGGGCATTGTCAAATCAGGGTATCATAAATCTACTGAATTCCTCTCATCAGTCATGGCAGTAACATCTTCACAGTACTCCTGTGTGTCAGTAAAGTATGACCTTCTCTGACTGATCTGACTGTGCAGGCTATGCTTAATTGAACTGTGCTTTTCCAGTGAGCATTTTAACTTTGACACAATGATTTTTCAGTAGCTGACATCCAAACAACTGGTCTGTTTTCTAGATGAAAGAATAAATAATATTTGATGCTTTGTCAACTGAAAAAGAGTTGTTGCTTATTTTCAATACTTTAAACATATTTTAACTCAATTGAAAAATTAAATATGCTTACAATTTTCATAATTCTTTTATTCCTTTCATAATCCCTTGGATATAAAAGGGGACTGATTCTGTGCCTCTTTAGTCTTACACCATTATCATTTCCATCCTGATGCCAGTGAGTGCTCCAGAGATACTGTAGCTTGATGTGAAAACTGATCATACTAGTTGGCTGCTTGAGGTGGGAAATCCCTTGTTAGACATGGCTTTAATACAGTTCTTACTGTATTTAATTAATCTGGTAATTACTGTGTAGTGTAACAGGATATATTTTCTCTTGCCCTCAATACTGCTCATTTGTACAGCAGATCAATTGCTAAACTGCAAAACTATTTCAAATATATTATTTCCTATTTCAGACCCTGATTGAAAATTATTGTTAAATTAAGAGGCCCTTATTTCTTAATTTTTAATTTTTTTTAATTTCTTAATTTTTTTGCTCAGGCTTCTTTTTTAAAAAAGTCTTTCTTGATTCTATTTTATTTTTAAATGTCTTTTATCATCTTATTTATTACCAAGTATTCTAGAATACCAGTATCTATCACTGATTTAGTTGCCCGCTGGTAGAAATTCCAAATAGTTAATCTCTCTTCCTTAAACAATTATACAGCATAGCATAAAAGCTTTCTCATTGAGCAGAGAATATCTGTCTTCAAGAGAATTTCCAAGTACTTGGTACCTTGGACCAAGGACTCGGACTCAAAACTCGGTGGGTGCTTTACCACAGACTTCTCTGGAGCTAATGGGGAATATTCACAGCACTCAATTTTAGGTTACTAGCTCAGACAAGATGATTATACAGAAATTTAGAAAAGTTGATTTTTTTTATAGTCCAAGTTCTTATTTAGCCAAAAAGACCGAACTATATTCTGCTAAGCTCTTTTTTGAAATTCAAATTATGTTGATACCTTAGGGAAAAGACTTAACTAGAGGCTAACAGGGTTTGCATGAGCTCCAGATGATTAACCTACTTTACATTGCTCTCACTGTGCTGCATTGGTTAATCATTACCTTTTAGCAGTGTCTTCAACAATTAGATAAAACAGCATTTATGGCTTCTCTATATTTAGAAGACCTTACCCAAGCTAATCTTATTTTCCCTTTATGCTTGGCATATGATGGAACATGTATGGTAGAATTAATGTAAGAAAAAAACCCACTCTCCATCCTTGACTATCCAGATGAGTTAATTCTTTACTGTCCCTGCAGACCCAGTGTCCATTACTATTGAATGAGATACTATGAGTTGCTAACTGGCAATGAACAAAATTTAAAATTCAGTAAGGCATTTCCTCACACTGAATCTGGTTTATCAGCTGTTTTGTTTTTGTTTCCTGAAGTATTAGACAACTTATTGGGAAGTTCAGTAAATAGAAGACCATTTGGAATTATTCTGTCCAGAATGAAACAGTCAGTTATTATGGTAGTTTCATGAGACAGTCCCAAGTATGTGATGATTAGATGGTGTGTTTCAGCTCACAAAACAATTATAATAAAAGTAGGAGAGCTATCGGGCTATCAGTTATTATAGATGGGCTTCCTAATGGTGGATATATCTTGGGTGAGGGGAAGAAGAGCTTTTCATATTCGTTTCCAGGCCTACCACCTGCAACCCTGCAGCCAAAGCACAACTAGAGATATTTAATCTATCTAGTCTTCCTTTCCCCTGTTCCAGGGATATAAACTAGAAACTTAGACACTTTTATTATTTCCCTAGAAAGCTTTCTTTTTGTATCCTTGCGTTCCCTTATAAAACTTACAGTCTTTTTGTAAGAAAAATGCATTGTCTTGTTCTCCCAATAGCGTGCATGCTTGAACCAAATGTCACAAATAACCCTCCCCCCCCTCACTGCCAGTTCCACGTTCCCCGGACATGGAGGTAGCAGCTCATGTACTTGCTGGGCAGCTCCTTTCCTGATTCTGGACCACATGTGCTGCAGTTTTGCCTGCAGTATATTGTCCTGGAACAGAACAGAGGCACCAGCATTGGATTTCAACAGGAAATTTGTTGCTAGCTGTGAAGGAGTTGGTTTGTGCCACCACCCTTCCAGCCATGATTTCTCATCCAAGCAGAAAGATGTTATTCCCCAGCTGTCACTAACTCCACTGGTCAGATTTGCAAAAGAAAGGAGATCACTGCGCTGGATTTGAGTATCAGCTTTTAAGCCATCTGAATAGTGTTTGAAAATTACATGCTTGCTATTTAACAATTAAAATAATATAAAAGTATCTATACACTAGATACGTACTCTATTTTTATCCTGCCCATGACCTCTCATGGCCTTCTGTCTACTCTGAATTGCAGCTGAAGAGCAATTATTTTTGACAACTCAAACACTGATTGTGCATCTGCTGCAGAAAAGAACTTTATGCGGAATAAGAATCTATGTGGGAGCCCTTAATGCAGGTGGTCAGCTCACACTGAATTTGCCTAAAACCACTGCCTCTGCATAGGTGAACTGATGCTTTGCTTGGGTGGTTTATGCAAGCTACAGCCTACTTTTAGCCACCTTGATGGTTAAATGACCAGAGGTATGACCTCAAAAGTAAACCTTTCACAACAAAATAATAACTCATAATTTGAAAAACTTCGTGGTAATGTTTCTGTTGTGCTACAGATGCTACATGACACTATCTCACAGGCATAAAAAGTACTTTCACATTGCATACAGCTTTATCAGCTTTTTGTTACTACAAATGTTTCATTGGCTTGATAGCAAAATATTTTAATGACAACTAGAAGAAGTAAAACAAGAATTTGATTTAAAACACAATTCAAACAAACGCATTATCAGACTGTTTCTGACATAGTTTAGAATTGAGAAAGAAATGTAAACGGATATATTTACTATATGGTACTACGTACATAGTAAAACAGAGAACAAGCTGTTAGCATCATTCTTAATGTACTGCATAATGAGTGGAAAGGGTAATTGGCACTGACTGTGACTTCAGTTCATTTCTAGCCTCAGCCATTACTGTCTGAAGGTACATTTTAGGCTGAATGCTGACTCCTCTGTCTGCGGAAAAACTTTTCTGTTCACTCTAATTAAACTGGATAATGCAATTCATGAACTGCTTCTGGATCACTGCTCTCCTTACTTTAATGGAAATCAATGAAAAATAAGTAGGCTTCTGCAGGAGGAAATAAAAGTACAAACTCAATCTCAGAAAAACAGACCATGAAGATTTGTCAAAAGTAGAGCACATTGGTGACCTGCAGCCTTTCCCAGCTTAATGCACAGTGCTTGCCTTGGAAATGCTAATGGCCAGATGGTTGTGTTTCATGCTACTTCGAAATGAGTTATCAAATCCTGCTGCTAGTACACAGCCAAATAAGCCAGAATTTTGAATAAGTTATCAAATCTTGGCACCCGTGCACCACCAACCAGTGGTTTTGCAATAGAGTGCTGTGGAATGACCAAAACAAATCTCAGTAAAAGGGAAACCAGAAGGCTTTTGTGACTGCAATTACAACAAAAAAAGCTGCAGCTTGCTCAGTGCAGCAAATCCACTACCTCTAGAAACCTCTTCTCCAGCATGTTTTGCTACTTAGGCTTCCCTTGCAAAACTAGAAAATATAATGATTCTTGCCAAAAAACAGAAATGCATCACCAAATTAGATTCTCCTAGCCCTTCTCCTGTTTTTTTCTCTTTGTCTGTGCAGAGGGAGCTTTAAATGAATTTTGTTTTTTCTGTGGCCTAAAGCACTCTTCCTTTTATAGTGAATAACTCCCTGTATTAATCTGGAGAGACATCATTTGGGTAGTAGTATGTGATGTGTTGCTCTTAGAGGAAACCTAGCGGACAGTTAAATAGAAATTGGCTTGCCTTCCTAGTTTTAATAATGGACCTGTTCAGATATAAGTCTCTTTCTTATTTGTTGGCAGAGGGTGTGTAGGTCTTTTTTAACTATTATCACATGGTGGAATAAAGGCGGTTTCTGGTTTCCAACATGTGCTGTAATTTGGAGGGGAATACAGTATGTTTTGGTATGAACAAACACTTCCTCAACCTTGCATTTGTTAAGATAAGACGACTTTTTGTCAGGAAAGCTAGAAGAGCCCAAAATCAGGACAGTTTTCCAAATCTGTACTGAAAAAAATACACCCAAATTCCAGTTTTAGGTTTCTAGTTTTTAAAAGTCTGCAAGAATCTTTCATAAACAGGTTCTGAATATGTATTTCTATTTCTGTGACTCAATGTACATGCTTTATAACTATCTAGGATGTTTGATGATAATACTTGGGTTTATATAGAGACTTAGACATGTTACAGGCTAGGAGCAAAAGCCTTTCAGTCCTGTGGGAGCCACAAGATGGATGACTACAGTCACGTGCCAACTGCACAAGAACAAGGCACATCATTGTAAGGGGTTGGCAGGGAAGATGACCAGGCCTCTATCTTTAGCTAGAAAGCTCAAGCAGAGGATTTAAAAAACTACTTACCATCAAGTCTCAGATTCTCAATTCCAGCTCTCTATGCCTTGCTGTTTTTGTCAGTTCCAACTGTTTTCCCCAAACTATTTCTCCCCTGTGCATTTTTTCCTGCCTCCCAACCCTCAACGAAATTAAATTTTCCAGGCATTAATTGCAAAGGCATAATTTGTTTTCCATAATGTGAAATGAGTTCTTTGAAATATGGAGTGTCTAGCAGGAAAAAAAAAGGCCAAATTATCTGTTAATTATCTGTTCCTAGGTTTGAAATTTTTGTTTCTTAAAAACTGAGATTTCATCTGCTTGGGTTAGCTCATATCTCTTCTTTGTAGTACTAGTATTTGTTGCTATCTAAGGAATCCCTCACAAGAGGAAGGAACTACTGTTTAGTGTTGAATAGCAGGGAGTTAAGAAATTCCTGTGAAAAGCTTTTTTTTAATTATGATGACAGGATGCAGATGAAACAGTGCCAAAAGGATTTCTTCATGAGGCTAAGACTTGTCTTGAAGAACTGCATTGGAATATACCTGAGGTTACCAGCAATTCACCTGAAGTAAAAGACTTCCTGGTGTTTTTCTCAGCATGTACCTAAAAATTCAGTCAGTTTAAGCTCAACAGTCATTATGTACCTTAGTTGTGTCACCTCCAAATGATTCTTTATATATTTAGAACATACAATTTTTATAAAGGACATTAGAGCTACACTACAGGTTCCTTAATCAGTATGTAGCTGATTTTATCCAGATGAAGTGAGGGAGTCCTTAGTATAGTTAAATATCAGACTCAAAGTTCCCTGAAGTCATTCACCTTTGAGTTAAAAAAAAAAAAGGGCATTTGAATTCTGAAGCGGTTGCTGCTTTTAAAAATGGCTTTATTGCATGTCAGTAAATTCCTGAAGCCATGCATAATATAAATCCCTGAACTCTTACTCATCTCTGCCCTTGTATTTGTCATCCTCCTACCAGAAATAATTAAAGCCATCTCAAATGCTGCATCTTAATCTGACTAAATAATTTCCATGTAGATTTTTTCCAGAAGTCTGTTTGTGATGTTCAAATCCATTTCATCTTTCAAAATCCTGTATCTTTGATCATATAGTTTAAAATGTATCCTATCCTACCAGTAAAAGGCAATTAACATGTAAAGGACAGCTTCAGGTAATTCAGAATCCTAAACAATGAAGGATGTATAATTACTCTGAGAAATACAGATTACAACAGAGGTCTAGTCCTTTCTCACTGAAGGAAGATTTTGCAAAGGAAAGAGACATTTCTGAGATTTCTAATGTATCAATACATCATGTCATGTCATCTTTCCATGCTGGCACACAGAGATTGCAGAATTTGGAGAATCAGAAATTAATCAAGGACATTCTTGTAAATAATCTCAACTATGTCTTTTGTCCTGCATACTTGAACTCCTCTTTTTATTCTGCCTATAAGTGTGAACAAGATTTCTGTAGCTCATGAAAAACTCCGTGAAAAAGTAACACAAAAAGAGGTTATATGCCATATGTCATTCCCATTGTACCCTGTTCCTGTGCCTTTGCTCCCTCAATTCATAGTGTCTTGTGGCCCACAAGAAAATTTCCTTCCATGACAACAGTTTTACGCCAAGAAAGAAACAGAGAATAAGTGTGGTGGCAGCCTGCTTTACTCTTGCTTTACTCCAGCTAATTCCTCCTTTTACAAAGTACAAATCTGTGTTGTGTATGTGGAAGAGAAAGTGAGGCAGTAAGTGGTGGGATTCAATGCAGCCACAACAGCGCACTCTGCAGCAATAAGGTAATCAAAACATGGGAACTTCCATTGCAACTAATAAAATCAGACTACTACTTCAACATCTAGAAGAAAACAGAATCAGAGGATAGCCAGAGTTGTTGCTCTGGGCCTCTATATTTCATAAGAATGATATTGTCCTGTCCCCTGTAACTCATTAAGGGGCAAATTATTCACAAGTTCTGAAGGAAAGTCATATTATTTAAGATCCTTCACTGACCATTCACACAACGTTGTTGAAAGTAGTTTTATTTATGATCTCATTGTTTTTTTCAATCTACCATGTATCAGACAACTTATCATAAAGTTGTAATGAACTTGTGATTCAGTGCTGTTAACAGCTGCACAAAAAAATAGAAACTGTAGATTTCAGTTTCTAAAATATAATTTTATGTTTAAGTCACAGAATATCTTGAGCTTAGACTGTAAGTCATCTTGCCAAAGGCTATTTCATCTTTGTGCCATCTCTGTAGCTGATTCCTGGGCTACCTTCTAACACTAGAAATGTGAGACACTTCTGAAATATCTTCAAATTTGATGCCTCAGTGATTTATGCAATTATGCTGATATAAGCAAGTACTAAAAGAAGTCTTTGGTTTGCAATGTTGATTCTTGGGGACACTAAAAAGTTCCATCTCTCTCTAAACTCTTTTAACCAAAATTGTACAGTCTATATACACATCTAGATAGGAATGGAAAGAATACCTGTTTTCTTCTCTCCTGAACTGCTGGACAGTACTAAAACCTGTGGTATGTTCATGTTAGCAAGGGCAAAAAGACCTGAACGCTCTTTTGGAAATCAAATTTATTTCTCCCTACCTTAACATTTGAATTAGTGTATTTTAGCTCAATTATTCACTTTGTTTCTATGATACACTGAAAACAAAGACTCAATTTTAACCAGTAATGAAGTTTTTGTGTGAACTAAAATCAAATGCTACAAATATTTCAACAAAATCAAATTATAAGAAAGGACCTCACTTCAAAAGGTAGAGAATGGTAGTGGAAAGTATTTCAGATAAGATCGTAAATTGAAATGACTCCTGATGCAATGGCTATTGATAGATAAATAATGAGTATCCACATAGTGCCTTGTAGGATTTTAAAAAAAATTCATGCCTTTTAGTAAGTAAGTAATAATTCTATGAAAACAACCTCATGGCTTGGGGTTTGGTTTGTTGGGGGGTTTTTTGTCTGAGCAGGCAGATAGCTTGTTTTTAATGCATAAATTTTGGATAAGTGTAATACTTTTTGAAATACATGTGTGTGCCAAGGAATCCATTTGAAAGCACTTGTGATTTTACACCTCCAGCAAGATAAAGCAATTTAAACTCTCTCACTCTGTCAAATGCACCATTTGTCTCAGAGATTACACAGCAGAACCTTTCTTTTTAAGCTTGTTAGCAATAAGTATATTTCAACACATTGGGGATGGTATTTAACACTTTCCCTCTTAACATGAATTAAAACCAATCCCTGAAAAGGCAATCACTTTGTCACAGATAATTCACAATAGATCCACATGCTTTAATTGAAAAATACGGTAATTTTCCACACAGCATTACCAGTACCATCAAATATTTCCTGTGATGGTAACTGTGATCTTTAAATTAGGAGTGTATTTCCTAACAACTCAAAAATCTTATATTTAAATAAAAAAGGAAGAAGTTAATTTATTGGGATCTTTTGAATAGGGTGACCTAGGTAACCATCCCAGCCCACGGACATGTTTCTGTCAATAACCTCACATGATGGATAAGCCATTTTCTAGTATCTTGGTGACATAGAAAAAGGTTGTCTTGTGTTCCCATTCCTCCTTCTCCAGGAAAATACTACTGAAATTGTTTTGGGGACTCCTTTGGACCAGCGGATTCTCTATTCATGGGGTTAATTAACAAATCTAAGCATTAATACAGTGTCTATGAAGTGTTTTATGCACAACAGAGGCTGTTCTTTGGAGTTTCTAGGACAGTCTGATATTCCCACCTGTAGATCACCTGCAATAATTAGTCAAAATGCTTTGCTGTGAAAACAGTTAGATGTTCAGTCAATCCCCATGTCTTTTGCTGAGCTCATTTCTACGGAGCCAAGCTGGGAAGTTCCTGGACCAGCACTGGAATTTGCAGCTGTCTGCCTGGGACATGCTGAATATTAGTGATAGGGTTGCATGTACCCTTCGGTAATATAAACCAAGTACAAAGCTCACAAAAGGCCGTAATATTTGCTGTCCCTACAGAAAAGAAAGGCAAATTGAGAACTGACTGTTTCTACTGAGAAGTTGCCATGAGACTAGCCACAAATTTGAGTCTGTGGCAGTCTTTGCAGATACCTTATCACCTCACTGTGGCTTTCCTTATTCCTGTGGCAGCACAGTTTGACACCCTTTCAAAACCTTACTTCAGTATTCTGTCCCGAGTACACTACACAGTTAATCTGCTAAGGGTGTTGTTAATGGAGTCTGCAAGACCTCAAAACTAATTACCAGTACAGTAAGGAAGAGAATTAACTTTTTTCACTCCAACACATTTAGTAGCTTAAGTTCCACAGAATTCACACAGATATTTTATTCCCCATCTCATATTGATAAATGAAAAGGAAAACATTAGAAGCTTGATCCAGTATCAGATGAAATCAAGGCTGTCCTTTGCTGTCTTCCTTTTTCTTTTACCGTCCATTCTCAAACAGACAAAATGCTTGCAACTAAAAATCAAATGGGAACTGTGAAATGTAACTTTATGGTGAAACATATCAGAAAGTTAAAGGTCATGAACAGGTCATTGTAATCCTGTCATCCAGGCATGCACTTCCTTACTCTTCAGTTCTAAGTATTTAGTGTAGCTATCTGGCCTGCTTCTTTCTCATGGTTTTCTCTTTTATCTGTTTGACTGCAATAGTGCAGATAACCATTGTATTTTCTTCAGAATGCATTTATGGTGAAGTAATTCTGTTTAGTCTTGCTAGGTATTAGTAGTCTTTCTTCGTGCTTTGATGAGCAAATAAGATTCTGTGTAATATTTTTATTAATCCAACACACTTTTCTTGAGAAGAAACTATGCCTATCAACAGTAACTTGCCTGCTTTTTCTGTACTAGCATTAACCCTTCAGGCATGTTAGCAGCAGGACACGCTGGGTTCTCATATGTTCCCCATAGCAGTTTGCTCTTCTACTACATCATTACATTAACTTATGTGTATGTGTGATGGTTTTTAGCTGTATCTACCCAATTTTTTTAAGGTATACTACTGCTTTAATAGGTACAGATTTGTTAGAACACTATCTTGAACTGCTGCAAACCTGAAACAAATAAAAATTTCCTCTAAGATACCTTCCTGTTGGTGAAAGTTAAATACATTATTTTTTAAACCTCGCAAGGCAAATCCACTGCCTCTGGGATCAAACCAGAGCTTTCTATAATGCACTAACTGCATTTTCACAAGCCGTAGCAGACTATTACTTTTCTCAAGATTTTTTGCATCTCAGTGTGTTTTTCTAGTAGGAGAGAACCCTTTGCTAGAGCAACTAGATGTCAAATAAAGTAAGCCCCCGGCTATTCGTGGTTTGTAACTTTGTGGGTTCAATTCTTTGCAATTCATTTTTCAATGGAAAAAGCAAGGTCCGTGCATGCGTAGATAATGCCATGGAAAAAGACAGCTCATGAATACGTGAATGCGCTCATGAATATGTAAATTATCCCAGGCCAACACATGACCCTCTTCCTTTCATTCCTGTATCACACCTTCTGCAGTGAAGTACCAATACCAGACATTTGTAGCACATCTCCACTCCTGCACCAGGATCCAACATGCCTGAATCAGCCGATTAATTTATGATCTGTCAGCCACATCAGATTCCAGGCTGAAAGAGGACAGTGTAAACTATGAAGCCACAGATACCCTTCCAAACACTGATGAGAGGCACACTCCTAGTGATGCTCCCCTTCTTTCTCATGTGACAAGGTAGAGCCACAGCACTTCTGATTCATGGGATTGAATGACTGCGTCCAGCATGGGGTGAAGGCTAACAGATACCCACTCTGTTGCAAGAGCCAGTGTGGAAGTTCAGTGCACTGAAGAAGGCTGAGAATTCAACTCTACTGTAAGGTTACAAAATCCCCAAGTAGGGATTATGCCTCACTGCACGTTTGGGGCAGGAGTTTCACATTCAGTATTGACTCAGTGTCACTTTCATATGGGGTCAGCCTCTTACTGCTTTTCACTTGCTGCAGTAGGTGTCTGATACTGAATATTTTGGGGACCTCTCCAGAAAAAAAATCCTCATAATCATTCTGCTGTCTGAAGTGAAATGCAGGCAGCATTGCATGCTTGTAAAAATGCCTGTGCTGGCTGAACCGTAGAGCATTTAACCTCAGTAATGAGACTCTGAGTGCATTGAGAAGAACAGCTAAGCAGCTAATAGGGGGGGGGTTCTGACTATTCCTTATCTTTACATTACTTGCTGGACAGATGGCAACCAAGTCATCAGTCTCAGCAAATTCAACCAGGACTTCAGTCTGCCGGAAAACTAAATTACCCTGATTTGCATTGGAATTAATTCCTCCAGCTTGAGATTTTAGGCGAGATTTTAGGCGTGCTGGTAGAGTGTGCTGTTTCCCTCAGTGTATAAACGGCACACTGCTGTCAGATTAGTGCCTTCCAAGTAAGATAAAATTCGCTAGAGAAAAAGAAAACATTGATGTGTTTAGGTTTTCACAGACATGCAGCTCATAATTCCCATAGATTTGAGGTATTTTTTTAAAATTACGAAATACAGTATTTTCTGTGTTCTGCAAATGGCTGTGGGAGACATGTTATAGAATGCTGGAAATTTCACACAGTATGACCAAATGCTGATGTTTTGCCTCTATAGCGAAGTTCAAAGCTGTTGGTATATTCCATGTTTTGAATCTTTCTATAGATTATCAGTATAATATCTTTCCTGATATTACACTGGTGTGAGACTTGGCTGTTCCCTTTCATTTCTTCAGTTGTACGTGTAGCTTAGTGTGTTTTATTGAATATTTCTGATTTATTTTCTCTTTTGTAATTCATGTTGCACAGTATACTGGTAGAGATAGGAATTTCCATTTGTTCTGTCATGTGAAGACTGACTGTATTATCTTTCTTTGTTCAGTCCTCCTACTGATTCATCCCCAAATTGCAGAAAAGGTGGGTTTCATATGTATTCCCATATCTTCTTGTCTAAAACATCAGTACAAATGCATTGTATTTAGTTGATAAAGCCAGTATTAACTCTACTAATTAAACTACATTTAAGACTAAATTTTAAATAAACAGTTTCTGAGGTCCAAAATGGAAAACAAAGCATTCTGTAATTTTTCATGTAATGAATCCTTATCCCTAACAAAATAAGTTTGGTTTAATAAAAGCATTTACTATCAATAAAGTCAAAAGGATTTTCCCCCTTTTGGGACCTATTTTATTTACAAATTTAATTCAAAAAAATGTGTTTCAAAACAAAGAATACACAGTATTTTGTTTGTCATTTTTTAAATGTCAAATTAGGACATATTCCTAGCTGAAGTAGTTAAATCATAAACTCTAATTTCAAGAAGCATTAGTTTTCTTCTAAAAGCAGCATTTTGCAAGTATTTATTGTTTGACAGATTTTGATTATGATGAGTATATGATTTCTTCCTGAAAAAACCATTTTGACAGAAAGTTTTAATGAGCTCTGTTGAGAACCCAAATGATTAAAGTGTTTCTTAACACAATGCTAAGCTAGACCAGCACTCACAGGTTCACAGTCTGTATCAAGAGGGCAGAAAACATTCTCACTGACACAAGGACAATTTCTTTAGAATTCTCTTTTATTTTTCTCTAGCATTCAGGGTCTGAAAGCAATTGTGTCAAAAACAAACTTCAGAAGTATTTTTTGGAGTTACACTGTCAGAGATGGAAGTCTGTGTCACAACCCTCTAACTGGGTCATTTCTATGGCTGCTCACACCAGGCTGTCAGCTGATAGAAGCTGTTTTTCTCATGTTGCCTCCAGGAAACAAANATATATATATATATATATATATTTAAACTTCTTGATAGTTTTATGATGTTTTTTAATTTTATACTGTAAATAACAAGATCTTACATTAGCATTATTGAAACAATTAATTTTGGAACAAGTTAACATTTATGTAAGAGCTATGTATACTTTTGATACTTATTTCAACTAGTGAATTGGCAGAAGCCTTGAGTTTTGCTATTGGACTTAAATTTTTGGGAAACTTCAGCATCACAAGAAACCTCACCATACTCTTAATATTTTGGTACACTCATTTACTTAGTAATATGGTAAAAGAACTATCTGAAAAAGAACTAAGCACCTCTGCGTCTCTACAGTTGTGTCATGGCTTCACCAAGGCAATGCAGTATTGAAATACATTCTCAGCTACCTTTTCAAAATGTGACATCTTCTTAAACTGAGCTTAGTTCAGCTAAGGAGAAAAGCAACTCATCCATAGTATATCAGGAAGTTTCTACAGCATCATAACAATGCCAGCAGAGAGATATTTATTTGTATCTGCCCAGATATTTTCTGTCTTTACAGTCATAGTTTAAATCTAGTTTGAATCATACCATTACAGCACACTACTGTGATTATTGCCTTGAAATTATTTTGGTATGGAGACAGAATAAGCCACCTATTAAAATTTACTCCTCCCTAAAAAAAATGTCAAGTATTTTCATGCTGGACTACTTGGCAAGTAAAGACCCAAGTTTCAGTGAATGCCTGAACCTTCTAGAGCTTTCCATGACAGAATCATAAAAAAATCACAATAATTGTGTACCAAGTGTGAGCTCATGGTATTTTAAACATTGCACAGCATGTTTTTAAGTTTTCTCTTTCATCCAGTCCTCCAGGTTTTGATGTATTATTTATTGAGAATATTCTCATTTCAGTTATGTTGGAAGTCAAAGTGTGTTTTCTGCCCTGTTCTTGCTGCTGAAGTATCATAATAAAAGATGGACTCTAGCTTTTAAGCAAGTTGAATTGAAATTGTAGCACTAATAAACATAAGCTCTGAAGAAGCAAGTCTCCCATAAATAGCAGGATTCTGCTACTGCTTCAGATTTTGTCTCTCATCTGTTGAGTGGTCAGGCTATGGGAAAAACTGGCAGTTTGTGTGCCACAGCCAAGATTTGCAACTTTTCTAAGTATTGATAGCATTGCCCTGCTTTTTGTGTTTTTTGTTGTGTTATTAAACCTTTCCCCATTTGTGGAGCAGTTAAGAAACGTCAGCCTCATATTTATCTGTCATATTGGCAAGGGCGAACAGAAGGAGTTCTGCAAAGATATACTGGAGCACAGTGTGAACAAGACCACCAACTCCATGTTAAGAGTTGGCTAAAAAAGGGACAAACCAAAGAGGCTTATTTGTGTCTCACTTGTGCTTTTCTCTACTGGAGTACTCTATCGAGTTACATAGGCTGCGCCCACAAATGCCTGTACCTTACAAAAGATAAATGTTACCAAAAGAATCACAAACTCTAAGCAAAGCCATGCTGGATATGTGCTGTACATATGAAATTGATTACTTACAATGTCATAAAAACACCTGTATTACAAAACAGTAATATTTACAGAATCATAGAATATGTTGAGTTGGACGGATCCCATAAGGATTGAGTCCAACTCCTGGCTCTGCACAGGACCCTCCCTAAGAGTCACACTATGTGCCTGAGGGTGTTGTCCAAATGCTTATTGAACTCTGTCAGGCTTGGTGCTATGACCACTTCCCTGGGGAGTCTCTTCCATTGCCCAGCCACGCTGTGGGTGAAGAACCTTTTCCTGATATACAACGTAAACCTGCCTTGACTCAGCTTCATGCTGTTCACTCAGACCCTGTCACTGATCATGATAGTGAAGAGATTGGTACCTTCCCCTCCTCTTCCCCTCATAAGGATGTTAAAGACTGCAGTAAGGTCTCCCCTCCATCTCCTCTTTTCCAGGCTGAAAAAAGCCAAAGATCTCTGCTGCTCCTCACAAAGCTTCCCCTCCAGACCCTGCATCATCCTCATGGCCCTCCTCTCTAATAGCTTAATGTCTTTTATACATTTTTGTGCACACTGTACTTGAGACAAGGCTGCATGAATGCAGAGGAGAGCGGGACAATCACCTGCTTTGACAGACTGGCAATGTATTACAGTAATCTCTCAGTTCTTCAAGGCTCAAATTACGTGGCTTCAATTCTTGGTGGGTTTTTTTCCCTGAGAAGACAGCTTTGTCTTCCCTCAGTCAATCACAGGGTTTTCCTGTGTCACGTGAGCATGGGACAGTTGCATATGTGCACAGCGCTATTACAGGTTCACAGGTTATTCTGAGTTGGAAGGGACTCACAGGATCATCTAGTCCAACTCCCAAGCAAATGCCCACCCAGGAATCGAACCCACAACCCTGGAGCCATGGGCACCACACTCCATCTATCCAAGCCTCCCATTATCTAGGCTATGTCACCAAGTTCCTCATCCAGTCTTTTCTTAAACACCTCCAGGGATGGCGACTCCACCACCTCCCTGGGCAGACCATTCCACTGAGAGATCACTCTCTCTGTGAAAAAGCTTCTCCTAACATCCAGCCTAAATCTCTACTGGCGTAGCTTGAGGCCATGTCCTCTTGTTGTGGTGCTGGCAGCCTGGGAGAAGAGATTCACACCCACCCGACTGCAACCTCCCTTCAGGTAGTTGTAAACAGCAATGAGGTCACCTTTGAGCCTCCTCTTCTCCAGGCTGAACAGTCCCAGCTCTGACAGTCGCTCCCCATAGGGCTTGTTCTCCAGTCCTTTCACCATTCTTGTCGCCCTTCCCTTTGCCACGCTGGGGTGTGGGACCTACCTGCATCTTGCTCGCTTGGAACCTACCCAGAGTTTCCTCCCTTATGAGTGTTGGAAAGGTTAAATGGTGGGGAAGCGTTATAACATGGTGTCAATGGTTTATTACAGCTGCTTGCCCTGGGGCCTTGGAGGGACTGGGGCTTGGTGGAGTGCTGCACTGGAATCCCTGGGCAGCACCATGCTGCTGTTGCTGCCAGAAGCACACCTGAGCTGCGTCTGCTGGCAGGGGCAGCTGCACGGCATGGCCTCAGCATAACCCTGGGAAGGTGTGCCCGCAACACCAGGGGAGGGCACGGGTGGAAACCTTCCGCAGCGTGGCAGCAACACTTCCCTCCACTCCCCAGTCCACTGCACTAAGGAGAAGCAGAGAAGACTCCTTTCGCTTCCCTGCTATGTCACATGGCACAGGGAGGTGCTGGGAACACCTCCTGGTGCTCTGGGGCTGAGGGGGGCAGGGCGATGGGCTGTGCTTATTTGCATACACATGATCCACCTCTCTTTGCGGATTTCAGCTACTGCGGGACTCTTCTGGTCCTGGATTCCCATAAAATTCAAGGGATTAATGTATTTACAAGGCCTTTTGGATCATTACCAGATAACAGAAATAGACAGTCCTCTGGTGAATTCAAAATATAGATGGCAGATCATAGTAAGTCATTAGTTAAAAAAAAATTTGTTGATAAATGTTAATATCTTTGCCTGAATGACTGTGGCAGTACAGTAAATCCTCATTACTTCACGGTTCTATTCTGGTGGGTTCACTTCTTTGTGTGCTTCTTTTCCTCTGCGAAGACAGCCCTATGTTTTGCAGGGCATTCACAACTGCACATGCAGTATCATGAATACGTAAAGATATACATTCATGAATATGCAAATTACCCCCACCCATCCCACCGCCCTCCTCAGCCCTGGTGTGCTCCAGCGGTGTGTCAGCCCTGCCTTTCTCACCGCAACACAAAGGGACATGGGCATGCTGCACCAGGAATAAACCACTTCCCTTTGCCATTCAGCCATGTGTGGCGGCACTGGGACCTACCCGTCTTGCTGTCCCTGGCTTGCGTATCAGTGGAGGTGGGACCTGCCTACCCCTCTGTCTGCCAGGGCCAGGAGCACTGCCGGCCGCCGTGCAGGGGCCAGGCTTGCACTGGTTTACTGGTTTAAACCTATTTTGCTGCCGCTGCTGAAAACTGTAGAGTGGACACAGTCACCCCGGGAATTCACTAGGAATTTTTGGGTGGGACCCTCAGAGCACCTGCTCGGCCACCATACCAGCACTGTTTCCATGGCAATGGGCTGTTGCAGGACCTGGCCAGGCACTGCTGGCCACTCTCCCTCACTTTCCCCCCAGATGGCATGGCCCGGCCATTGAGGAAGGAGGGGGGGCTCAGGCCGCTGCTCATGGTGGAAAGGAGAGGGAAAGTCACAGAGCCACAACAAAAAAAAAACTTCCAGCCGGACCCTCTCTCTCTGCTTGTGAATTGCTGCAGCGCGGTGCTGCTGGATCCTGGTTGTGGGTGGGCACAGCGTCTGCTTGGCCACCGTGCCAGCGGCATTCCCATGGTGATGAGCTGTTGCAGGACCTGGCCAGGCCCAGCAGGCTGCTCGGACTCGCTTCCCGCCAGGTAGCAGGGCCTGGTCAGCAGGGGATCCGGGGGAGGGGGGTTGAGTGAGGCGTGAGCCTTGTTTAAACATGTGAGGGGGGTGCTGGCGGTGGCTGTCCAGATGCTGCTGCAGCTTGTTGCCATGGGAATGGCATTGCTGAGAGCATGCTGGCTAAGGTCATGGGGTCTCAGAGGCGTGTGGGACCTCCACATGCCCCCTGGGGATGTTAACAGTGTATAAATCATACACAAAAGACACATAGCGCAAATGTTTCTCTTCATGGTGTGGTCCCCCACATGTGCTGGGAGCATCCCCTGGCCATGTCCCATTGTGCAGCACGGTGCTTGTCCCCCAGCACTGGCAGTGGGGCAGACAGATACCCCTCACCAATACACAAGCTGGGGACAGTAGGGAGAGCGGGCGCCCCCTGCTGATATGCAAGCTGGGGACAGCAGGGTGGCCGTATCCCTTCCTGGTGGCATGCAAGCCGGGGACAGCAGGGTGGATGGGTCCCCCCCTTGGCAGGATGCGAGCTGGGGACAGCAAAGGGAAGCGTTTTTTTTCCCGGAGCAGCATGCCCACAGATGCTGGGAACTACGCATCCCTTTGCTGACACACCACCAGAGCGTGCTAGGCATGAGGTGGGTGGTGTGCGGGGCAAAGCTAATTTGCATTTTCATGATCTGCCTATCTTCAGGGAGTGAGGGCTACATGGTACCCTCAGAGACCTGTGACCCCACGCTACTTGAGGGTTGGCTGTATTTTTAATGTGCTCTATTATTTAGCTTTTAGTATTGACGTTATACTCTATAACTTACCCTAATTCACAACACAGATTAACCTACAACATATATATTATGGATTGACTTTGGGACTATTCACTTTACAATATCTCCAATGCTCATCTGTCCATGCCTCACTGTATTCCTTTGTTTCTCAGTTGGCTGCTTTTTCCCACCATCCCTTCTGATTTCCGTATTCCTTTTGATGATTTTTGTGCATTTGAAAAGTTCATAGAGAGAGAGAGTATAAGAACTCCATCACCTGCAGTTTACTAGAAATCCTGACCTGAAATATTGAGTATCTGTTTGCTGAGTGTTTGTTCTGCCAAGAGGATATATTAGGAGCTCTGCATGAGTAAAAATGTTCTCTTCTGATCCATACACTACATCCTCATTTGGAAGTTATTTATAGATATGTTCTGCTGTTTCCATTTTCTATCCCTTTATATCTCTCTCTCAAGATTAGTATTGCTTTCTGCCTGTTTCTGAATGTGAGCATCTCTGTCATTGTAATTCTGCTAGTCTGATCCATTATTGTTATAACTCCTTTATTTAATACAAGTCATTAATCAAACTTCAAAGATTTGAGCAAAAGGAAGCAACATAATACAAATGGAATCAGTTGCTGTGACATTAGAAAAAGGACAGATAGCGTGTTACAGTCCAGTAACACACTAACCCAGGTCAGTATGAAGTTGAAGTCATTGTGTACTCCCAAGTGGTTTGAGAAAACATGGGATAGCTTCATGGTGAATTACAGTATTCACAGTATGGATAAAGCTGGAAAGGACCTCAAAGATCATCTAGTCCAACCTACAGTCCAACTAACCTAGCATGTGCATCTAGATCATATTGCTCAACACCTCATCCAGCCTACCCTTAAACACCTCCAGGGTTGGCGAGTCAACCACCTCTGTGGGCAACCCATTCCAAATCCAGATCACTCTTTCAGTAAAAAACCTTTTCTTAATATCAAGCCTAAACTTTCCCTGCTGAAGCTTAAGACCATGACCTCTCGTCATTATTAAGTGCAGATCATCTCATGTTTTCTTCTTCCTTTCCTTTGTCAAGACATTCAGCTGTAGCTGTACAGTCACCTTGATCTGTTTTGAGTGTAGTCTCTCACTGAAGGTGCGATTTCCATTGCTCCCTTTACTCATGGCCTACTCTGCATCACCAGGCAGGCTACCATTTGCACAGCCAGATGATGAATTGGATCATGGACTAATCTGACTAAAAATTAATCTAGCAAAAACCTCTCAGTTGGCTCAGTCAGACTCACTGCACTGACATGAAATTCTGGGAAGAGAAAGTACAATTATGCCTTTCAGCAGCTGCCCATTTGTATCCTGCACTAAAGCAGACATGGAATTACAGAGTCAATTAGGCAGTAGACCTGGGGCACAGGGGGGAAGAAACCCTATTGACTCTCTGAGCTAGAGGATGGAAGCTCCCCTTTTCACAGGTTCATTTGTCGCTCTGTTAAGTCAAAAAGTTGTCAAGAAACATTGGACTAACATGAAAGAGTTAGTATTTGCATTACAGTCATCAAAAACCATTTTCCAATGCAATACTGTGAAGATTCCAATTTTTTTTCATTTAAACAAAAAATAATTCAGTATTCCTTACTCCAATACCAGCATAATTCAAAAGAAAATCTGTCCCAAAATATTTAATATGTAGGAGAAGGGCTACTAAATTCATCTTAGCTTACAGTAACAAATTCTTTCAGCAAAAACTACATGGGGGAAGGAATTTGGCTGAGTTCTTGAAACAGTGGGAGGGGAAATGAGCTGTTGGAAGTTGAAGCGAATTTGTTTCTGGGGCTCTTGAGATGTCATGCCAGCCCTGTGGGCAGTACACTGTGCATTGCTTTTGATATTCGATAGTCTGTTCGTAAAAAGAGTGAAATATCCAATGACTGTATCTACTAATTTTCTTCCGAACAAGAAATAATACTTACCAGAGTCCAAATTGTCCACAGGACTTGAAAATGTTTGCAATATGCAGTGCATTTGTAAAATCACTAAATAATAATAAAGAAAACATTTCATGATTTGCAGCTGTATGCTTTCAAAAAAGCTGTACACAACTTTTCCAACACTGCTTTCAGAAATAAAGAGAAACCCACTTGAACTCGGCCAGCTGAAAATATACTCTTGGCAATGGAAACGTTGAAAGATGCAGCATATTTGAGATCAGTTGTATCTGTTGGCTTATATTAGTTTTAATACAAGCGTTTCAAACAAAGATAGGATGTTTTCTTAGCTCTCTTGGAATGTTGACATTAAATCATGTATACTACAGGGATACTTGTCTAAGGATCACACAATCTGTTATGTACTTCCTTGGGAGAAAGAACAAAGATAACACTAAATCTGGTGGTAAAATAGTTTAACTTAGGAATAGCAGCACCAGACTAATTCTGGTTTTTGGAACACAAAAGCAATCAGTAATCAGAAAAAAAAAAAAGATTAGTATTTAGGGAACCAGAAAGGTAAAAGGACCAGGAAAAATAACGAATATTAAGAAATGGTAAAGCAATGTTACTCTAAGGGGAAAAATTTCAGAATGGGATCCTGTGGAATATTTCTGAATATCAATATAATTAGGAGGAACAGAAACATGCAAATTTTTAATCTTGTGAAATATTTGATAATTATTTACATTTTATAGCATTATTTTCTAATTACATCTATGTCAAGCCTATACAGTTTTTAAAGTCTTGTGTGCGTTGAAATACCTCATTACATTAATGTTAAGGGAAGCACAAGTGCCAGATTCTGCTCCCAGTAATGCTGGGAGTTGCTGGAATAACTCCACAGAATGGAGTTATTCCAGTTGCAGCAGGGTCACTCAAAGCAAAACTATGTCATGCTTTTTTTTCTAAATTCAGTTAAAAAATAATTCAAATATTACATAGACTGTGTGAATTTTTTTTCACCCTAACAAAGATTAAAATTTCATGCAAATATTCATGTTCCAGGGGAGAAGAATATTTAAAATCTGGTAAATGTTTTGTTAAGGACAAAATTAAATAAACATACCCTACCATAAATAACTTTCTCCCACTATTTATATATTATTTATCAATAACTTACTCATGCTAGAACTTCTACAATTAAAGAAATTTCAGGATTTGATCCTGTTTTGAAATTAATTAGTAATCATTTTTATAATCTGTTATCAAAAGTATTTACAGAAACTGCATTAACAAGAACACTGTACTACGTATTCATGGGAATGACAAAAAAAATATCAGACTAGTGTCTTAAACATAATATTGGAAAAATATAATACTAAATAAAAACAATAAAATATATATTACCAAAACATAATAATA
>WEKX01013963.1:4906-53608 GCA_013390025.1 Pitta sordida | reverse complement strand
ATTTCTGTATTTAATTGTGACATAATGAATAATTTTCTCTATAAACACATTGCTTAGGATAAAACAGTCATCCCAATCATTTTTGCTCTTTGTCTTTTTTGAAGACTTCGATAGCATGTCTAGGATTGTTCTCACTGATTTCCTAGAAGTATTGCATTCTGGTCATTTTAATAATGATTTAAGAGGGGTTTTCAGTGAAAACCACCAAGTAAGAATGTTTTGAAAATAGGCAATATCCTTGCTTTCTGTGTGAAAAGCTTTGGGATTCCTTGTCTTCTCATTCATCTTCCAAACATAAAACATTAGTTTTCATGGGCTAAGATTTGTTGTTTCCTCAGCTTTGTTAATAATATCTTATGGAAAAAAAAATCACCGATTTTACCTCTATTCCATTCATCAAAGGAAAAAAATATTCCCCACCTTTATAGAATAGCAGAATGATTACAGCCATTTCCAGTAGCTTACATAGTAACAAGATTATCTATAAATGGCACAAACCTACATTTCTGTAATAACTGGAAAATGGAAGAGGAATAGAATTTATCCCTAAGTTTACATCCTCCAGTATTTCTATGTTTGGTTTGTAAAGATGATTTACTGATCTGTTTTCTGCTGCTGCTAATGGTTTGAGATGTCTTCTAAAAGGAGGCAGGAGAGCAAAGAAAATCTAAAGACAGAGAATCTAGAAACAAACCTCAATAAATTCACTACCTAACCCTCAGTATAAGAGGGTTTACATACCCAGACTACCCTATCTAGAAAAATTAAATTTTGTTACAGTACTTTAATTTGGTTTTGTAAGTACTTCTGTGTTCTGTCTGTGCACTTGCATTTAAATTTGAGAACCTTTGCATAACATGCTGTAATAATTTGATGCCTGTTAAAAAAAAGTTACATCTATAAAAGTTTCCTAAGTAATACTACCTTCCCAGCCTCCCTATATTTCTACATTAAAAAATGGCTTAAACTTTTTTGGAAAGCACCCATGAAACAAAAAATTAGCAATTGTCTTAAAAAAAATTACATTGGAACGCACGTTCACTTAAGAGATGCCCCTGTGAGTTCATAATCCTCCTTTTCCCTTCTTTTCTTTAAAGCCTCATTACTGAAACTGGAAGCAGTGCACTGATCATCTTGAAAGATCAGAGGCACTAATGAGTTTTCAAAAAGGTATTATTTCATATATACCTCATACCTGTAAGCTTTTGTCTGAACGGACAGACATAATCTGGGATTACTGCTGTCCACAAAAAACTCACGTGGTTTTTCATTCTAGCTCTGTCAGGAATGCCCTTGGCCACAGAGTTCATCAGACTTAACACGCAATTTGCTTCACAGTAACACACTGACTTTTACAGCCACAGAAATACTCCAACTGTAGTTTTAATTTCCTTTTGCTTGAAATTAGTTTTTAAAAATTGAAATATAAATAATGAAAGCACAATGGAGTTAGTAGTTTCCTTAGGAAAGTTGAATATTTCCAATGTTTTCTGAAAGTTGCACCTCAATTATTCATAGACACCTATAAGAAAACAAATGTTTTAGTAATAAATATGCTCTTAGGTAAGCTTAGTATACTAAAGCATTTTTTTTCAAAGTAGGGTTATTACTCTTCTCTATTTTTATCCTTATTTTACTATCAAGCTTATGCAAACATCATTAAATCTATCCTTGCATTACCCTTCAGAGGATATTTGCTGCATCAGGTCTTTGCTATTTAAGGATCTCTGGCAAAGCAAATAAAATCTGAAACTCATTCACAGTTTTTCTCTGTAGTTGGGTTCCTTCAGTAACAACAAGCCAAACACAGAATGAAGTTTGCAGGTGCCTCACCTTTGCCTCCTAATGGTAAATGAGTAGATGTTGTATTTGCCTCAGCTATTGCAGATGATTTCTAGTACCTGTTTCCCTCCTGAAAATACGTTGCCTCATGCTTCACACTTTTATCACCACTTACATTATAAAAATCTATAGTGGTTGAAGGTCTTGCTGTCAATATGATTTCTACTATGCGGTACCGCTGTCCCTCATCCGAGCAAGTTTGGAGATCCTGAAGCAGAAACTTAGGCATACAAAAGTACCTTGTTCCAGTTTCTGCTTCCGTGTAAAGATATAAATTTTTGGAACACCAAAATCTCCCAGGTTTCTCATACCATCTACATCCTAATGACTTCGGAGCAGATTCTGGCATCCATTTTAAACATAACATCTCGACATGTTTCTTGATATCTTCTTTTTTCCCCTGTGCTACTGAATCCTCCTGCAAGTAACTGATTAGCAGACAGCTAAATTTAAGAGTGTGTTCTGGCTGTATCCATCAAACTGGGATGGAGGGAGTGCTCTCCAGACATGAGTTCAAGGCTACTTTTTTGTACAAAAATTGTTGTCCTGGATTCCTCTCATATTCTGAGCAAACTTGCTGCTTTTACTGGGTTTTGGAATGTCATGCAGGAGAAAAAGGGTAGGGTACACAAAGTTACCCCAAAGCTCATGATGTCCCTTTAAGAAAGCACACTCTAGCTATCACATCGGCTAGACAGCTGTATTTAAAGGACTGCAGTATTATTGTAGAGTCACAGGGAAGCAAATTTGTTCTTTTCAGTTTCTATTAATTCAACATTCATGATATTTTTTACTTCTTTTGCCATGTCTGGTGCTTGACACACACAACAGACCTCCAGTGCTAGTATGGGATACCAAGCCACTTCTTCCTCAAACTGTTCTATTTCAAGGCAGGACCCAAATGTTTTTTTCTCTGGAGACTTGCTGTTAGGTCCTTATCTGGAGTGAAGTTAGGAGATGTGTCTATATTCTGTGTAGCTCTTAATATTGATCTTCAAGACTGAGCATGTCAGTGTTTGGGTCAGTGTGACGCTCCTGCTGCCTTTTGCCATCATCTTTTCACTCTTGGGTCCTGGCTGTTTATGTTTGTCTGAGAAAACTTTGTTCAAATATCACCACATTGAGCACTGGCACAGTAAAATTTCAGACAACTGGACATAGGACTGAGAGAAAACTGTATCTACATGAAACAAGTCTGTTCTCCAATCTGAATAAATAACAGAAATAGCTTTCTTGGATTGGTGTGGATCACATCTACACTGTTCAGCATTACTTGCAGCAGTCAGAGCAAACTAACCACTTCATCATATTTCAGTTCTGTTAGTGCAAGTAATTTCTGTTAGTGCACATCAGTGGAGTTGTGGGTTATGTATTACTGGGTTCAGTTGAACCGTATTTGGTGGTAAATGATTTACATAAAATATTGTGACCTTGTTTTCATGAACACCACTAACATCTTCATCTCTAGATTCATGCATGACCTTGGAGCTAATTTTATTTGGTGTTCAGTGTGCTCTGAATGTTCCCAAAACTTAGTATGTGCAAATATCTCAGGTCTTTGGCATTTGCAATTGCTGAATCCTGTTCAGATTCTAGCTAATCAACCAAGGTAATTTCAACTCAGATAAAATAGCATCTTTGAAAAATATGCTTCTGGAGATCATCCATCCATTGTATAATATATGACTCACTTATATTCTGTTTCTTCATCCTAGAAATTATTCCTTCAGCCAAAAAAGAATATAGGTCCATATGTTCGTCATGTTTGATTCTCAATTTTGAGCTACAATGATCTGATAAATCAGTTTTGTTCAACTGATGTTTTCATATTTCTTACTCGCACTCTTCAAGTTTATACTTTGAATCTGACATAAATCATCTGTAAACCCTTAATTTTTTTATTTTGTTGTTTGAGCTCTCAATTAATTTTAAGATTTAGAAATAATCCCTGCCAAGGTTATGCCATATTGCCATATTTGACATAGCTCAAAACTGCAGTTTATGTAAGTTACAAAGATTTCTTCCCTATACCCAAAGCTACACTATTAAGTGGGCAAGAAAACAGTGAAGATTAAGTTGAAGAATTATAAAGAAGACTGTAAATCTTAAAGCAGCCACTTTCTTTAATTCCCATCCTCTCTTGCTCTGTCATGGTGCTGACATTACTGATAAACTCTGTGCAACTTCTTCCCAGTTCTTCTGATGAGCCACAGACTTGCAGTGGGAACTAGAATGTTCCTTGGGCAAGAGCAGCATGTGAAAATGGATAGAGGAGTTCAAACCTCTTCCCAACAAAATCCTTTTATTTGTGGTGTCTCCCCTGCCTATGTGAGGCCATAGGAAACTACACATGTGTGCACATTAGCTTGGGTAACAAAGCTGTTTGCTTACCATCTGGATATATGCCAGAATTGTTGGGACAGCTGATCTCCAGCTTGCTAGTTTCTGAGGCCACCTTTGCCCAGTCATAAGCAGTCAATAAATAGTTGATAAGTAACAAATTGTGTAGGAGCACACAAACTTCAATACAGTCAACCCTCTCTACTTCGTGGTTCCCCATTTGTGGTTTCACTTCTTCGCAGTATGATTTTTCTGCTATTGGGGAGGTCCGCTTTGTGGGGCATTCACCACAGCACCTGCACGAACTGCCAGTTGTGAATATTCAAAGTAGACAGGCATGAATATTCAAATTAACATTGCACACCATGCCACACTGACCACTGGTGCACTGCTCTGCCTGTGCCGCACCTGCCTCACTCCACTTGGCACCCGCCCCGATTTGCTCTGCTCAGAGTAAGCAGGTCCACCTGCCCTGCACCTGTGCCATGCCCACCCCACTCCGCTGTGCAGCTGTAGCAGGTTCGCCTGCCTGCCCCGTGCCCTCTCCGCTCTGCTCAGAGGCTGCGGCAGTTCCACCCGCCCCACTCTGCTCTGGTTGGAGCGAGGAGGCTGCAGCTGGTCCACCCACCCCATACCTGCCCCGCTCTGCTCCAGTCAGAGTGAGGAGGCTGCAGCAGGTCCGCCCACCCCATGCCTACCCTGCTCTGCTCGGAGCAAAGAGGCTGCAGTTTGCAGTGGTGAGTATTCCCACTTGTTGTGCGGGAGATTGGAGTTTGATTCCTGCCAGGGAGACGGTGGTGCCGTTTAAGAGTTGGACTCAATGATCCTTGTGGGTCCCTTCCAACTCAGAATATTCTGTGAATCCCCCCTGGCGATGATTTGCACAGTTACAAAAGATTTGCACACTCTCAGGGTAGATGTGGTGTCTGAGACCTTCTCAAGGCAGATGTGATGTCCAAGACTGGACATCACATCTACTCCGAGTATGGCAAGACCAGGTCTAATTACCTGGGGAGACACAGGGACAGCGTCAGCTTCACCAGCCAAGCAGAAAAGGGTTTTTTCCAGCGCAGGGTGGCTGCAGGCACTGGGAAGAGCCCACACAAACACCGACACACAATGGGGCGGTGCTGAAACAGTGCTGGAGCACGCTGGGGCTGAGGGGAGCGGTGTGAGGGAGTGGTTCAAATTTGCATAATAATGAGCTGCCTATCAACATGGATGGAAGGCTTTGTGGGGCTGGAGGGGCGGAGACCAGACCCACAGTACCGCAAAAAAAGAGGGTCAACTGCATATGCTATTTCTAGTGATTATCTGGCTCTATTTGTTTGATAGCTTTCTTCATCAAGGTGCCAGGAATTTTGAAGATTAGTAGGACTCATTACATTAAATACTGTGCTAATGCACTTAAATTTGCATTAATAATTTGAAGTTAATGGTATGCTGGGCCAGCAGCTTAATTTCACAAGATAAAGAATTCAGTATTCCAAAACACCAAAGTAATTCACTGGATTTGGAATTAATCTATTTCTCTTAAATCAGAATTTACGTGATATTAAATATATTATGACAGCAGAGTGATAAAGAAGATTAAAAGCAAACAGTGTGCAAAGCTGTAATGGTTGCATTCATGTTCATATTACTTCGGAAAAGGTTTTTTCCCACTTAAGCCTTGAGTTTAAAGAACCTTCTACAATATGCAAGTAAAAGGACAAGGGTTCAAATCTAATAGCTCATATTTGTTGCTGTTAAGAAGGTCTAGCTATAACAAATTGGTTGGATCTATTATGCATCATCAGATAAGAATTTAGGCAGATTATATCAAAGAAATAGACACTAAATTAGTAGCTGGAATAATATTAATTAACAGACACTGATTTAAGGGATTTTTTTAATAGTAGATGTCCACACAGCATAATCTTGACTCATTAATATGAATAAAATACCCCCCTCTATGATCCCCATAATGTACAGTAAGTTTAGCCTTACGAACAGCAAAGATGTCAGGCACCAGTGTAAATAGCATTGCCAAATCCCTCAGTTTCTTTTAACTTTGCCTGGTTTTTGACCATGGGCTGTTATGTGCTCCTTCACAGCTACCCACAGTTTCCTGAACTGGAAAATTGCTGACTGGATGGCATCCAGCAGGTGCCCAGGGCTGTGTCAGAAGGGCCAGAAACTGGACAAGGTAATCATTAATCTGTGCCCGTGCTGCTTGGGCAGCTATCAGAGTCACACACGACCTGCCTAGGGCATGGAAGAAGCAGGATTTCTGACAGAGAGGTTCAGTGTTGCTCCCTTTAGTACAGTGGTGAGTGTCCCTGCCTCTCATGTGGGAGACCGTGGGTTCGATTCCCACCAGGAAGGCAGTGGTGCCCTTTAAGAGTTGGACTTGATGATCCTTGTGGGTCCCTTCCAACTCAGAATATTCTGTGATTCTGTGATTCCCTCACAGATTTGAATGAGCTAACAGAGCTTATGTCACGTGCTGAGCCACAGTAAAGGGCACAGGAAAGAATGCTGAATAATGAATATACGAACACAAGGAAAGAGTTGGCAAGAGTTATTGTTTAGGTCTCAAAGTTTTTTCTTTGCCCTAGCTTCCTACAGACAAAATTTTCCTTTAATCCATAGCATGCTTTTGAATGTTTTTACTGGTGTATACTGTCAGTGTTACAAAGGTTACTCTTATGTATTGCTGTCCCTTTTGTTCATGTTCCAGCCTAGTACTGGGAACACCAAGTTTTCTTCCTAAAGTCTTTGGGCTAGAGAAAGCTGCAGATACCTCAAGTGCAGTGTCCTCAGCCCTCCTAGTAAGCTCTGTTGTGCTTCTCTGTAGCATCCCAGGTAAGAGCACATCAAGGGATTTAGGTCAAGTGAAAAGGCACAGAGAGCTGAACCACTGTCACCTCATCAACTTGCACTGAAGCCTATATACTATTAAACATGTACTAGCTTGCACTAGTACCCTGTATCTGAGCAACTCATTAAATGGATTTCAAAGAGAAAATCTGGAGATTCAGGCACTTTGCACTTGAAGGAATTGCGTGTATACAGCAGCAGTTGTAATTCCTTTCCTCAGGCATAATATTCAAAAATAACCTTTCACAAAATGAAACATACAAAGGAGAACACGGGATTTTTTTTCTTGTATTTTTTTTTTAAAGCAGCTGCATTGCTGTATTAATAGAGGAGCACTGGAGACATTCACTTTCTCTAAATCTCTAGTTTCAGGAAGCTGTTCAGCTGCTCTTGTAAAACATTAAGCATTATTTGTGATCTTTCATAATTGTCTTTTAATAAAACAGCTCAAGCATTCTTTCTTCTCTCTTACACTTCCCTGCTCCTGGAATTGTTTTTCTAGTTCACCTTTGTTTCTACTATTACATTATTTATACAGATAACTTACATTGTCCAGGCTCATGGTGTTTGTCTTCCAGTTTGACTTCCTCAGGAACTATATTCCATATTAAATAAGGAATAAATTCTGTTCATTCAACAATCTCAACAAGACAGAATATGTAAAAGTGCAGCCAAGCTAGAGAAGTCCTACTGATCTTACCTCTCCGAGTAACATTGTTCCTTACAACTGAGCTGCAGTGTTTGGGTCTCAACATGGGGGTTGTTGCCTGCACACAGACCCTCACAGTAAGGACTAAGCTTACCCTGAAAAACGGGCTAATGTAAAACCTGTATGTGTTTGATCATGAAACAGATGTGAGTTCAAACTCAGGTAAAATCTTTACACAATCCTCTAAGAAATCTGGATGGATTTAAATAAAATCTCATCAAATCAATTTTAAACTGTAGCTTCTGATTCCTGTTCCTGACTGTTCCCCTTGTGAAAAGGTGTATATGAACAAATCTGGCAGATTTTTTTCTGCTCTGTCCATTCAGAAATTAGGTTTTACTTTCAAGGCTTATACAATGAGCATTATTGGCAATAAGAAACAATTCCTTATAGTACTAAAAAGTTCTTACAGCAAGAAATTTGCAATTAAAAATTTTTATTTTACCTTTCCTAGTGTAGTGCATTATGAGCAAATTTAAGAATATTATTTGAGCTCATACTGCTATATTCATACCTTGTAACAGTAGTATTTTGACAGTTACATGATTTAAACCCAGTATAATGTATATAAACCCTGTAGGGTAGATAATTCTATTGGAAATACTCAGAAACCTGAGTTCAACATGAATTAAAAGATGAACACTTCTATTTTTAAAAATTATCTTACTGTTCCAGAAGAATATCACACAACATCACAGTTAAGACCTTTTGGAGTAAGGCCCATGAAAAATAATCTGCTTAAAAACAAACATAGTACAAAACACATACAGACATCAGTAAATCTATGTTAAAAAATGTACTTATGAACACTATTCTGTCAATGGTGTGCAGTACTTTCAGACTCTTTTAACACATGAAGACCAATAAGTGGAAAATTTAATCATATAATTATTTATATTTAATCAGTTCACGTAGCAGAGTGATGGAATTTTACTGAAACATTATTACAGCTTTTAATTTTAAATAGCATCTGGAACAGACTAATTTTGACCTTTAGCCAAAGATAAAATTATCCATAAAAGCAAAGGAATAAGATCGTCAGGTACTGCAACTTGTGGTAGCTACTACAAGGTCAGCAGAGCTTGGGAAGTTTATCACTCTTGTCTACTCAAATTAAGTCAAGACATATGTTTGGATTCTAGATTAGATGCGCCAAAAGACCTAGTGTAAATGAAGTGATAACTTTACAGAATTAATAATTTTTATTATTTTTCTAAACACTGAAGTTACTCCTGAATTTTGTATTTAGACTGGATGTTAGGAAGAGCTTTTTCACAGAGAGAGTGATCCCTCTGTAGAATGGTCTGCCCAGGGAGGTGGTGGAGTCACCATCCCTGGAGGTGTTTAAGAAAAGACTGGATGAGGAACTCAGTGACATGGTCTAGATAATGGGATGATGGGACAGGGAGTTAGATCATTATATTAAAAAACCCAATAATTATGATGACATGACCCTGAGATTAGCACCAGGATTGTGGGTTCAATCCCTGAATGGGCATTCACTTAGGAGTTGGACTCGATAATCCACTTCCAACTCTGTAATATTCTGAATATTCTGTGATTCTGTGATGATGTTTTTCATAAATTCTGGCTATAAAGTAAACCAACTACTAAAATATTTAACATATTATGTTTTGTATACATAACTTCCCTAGAAAGAACACATAGAAAACTGCAAAACATTTTTATTTTATCATTTTAAACCATCCTACTGGATGGCCAATAGACTATTTTATTTCTTGTGAGGGTTTTTTTGTAATAGAAAAGCTTTCTCAGGACTTACTTTTGTGGGGGCTCAATATTATTCCAGAAATGCGGTTAGGAAAGCTAATAGCACTATGGAATTATGGAGATTACTAGCCATAAGAAGTCATTATGCTGCTGATCCTGTACATTTGACACGCACATTAATAATTTGGGATTTAAAGCTGAGTCCAGAAAAGGACCAGTTTCTTCGTTGATCAGCAAATTTAAGAACACGTAACACACACACATGAGAAGTGTGCTCTGCTTCTTCTCAGTGGAGGTGCATCCAGTTTGGTTTACTCTCACTAACCAGATAATGACTTAGCATAACATGTTCTCTTCATGCACAATTTTGCAGTGTCTTTCAGTCTTTGTGGTCATACCAGGTGTCTCTAAGCGATATTTTCTCAATTTATTCACAAAGTAAGCAAAAAATAGCCACAGCACAGTTTTCACAAAATGATCTAAACTCCATGCCTAATTTCTAGTATTAAAACCTGTTCCATTCCCTATAATTTCCAAACTGCAGATTAGACAGTAATTTCCAATGATGGTCTCAGTTTCTGCAAATCCAGATTATTTTCCTGAAGCACTGTCCAGCATAAGATGACACATTCCTGCCTTTCATTGTTTACAAGAAACAATTGAATACATAAATCTATAGGTGCCATTTTATTTATAAATTTTCATAAACTGAAGATCTGGCTACATATTCTGTCTGTTTTAGTTCAAGATTATGGTTCTTTAAACATATCTGTGTTTCTAATGAATTTTCAGTACAAAGACTAAACCCCATGTTCCATGTATGGAATTACAGTTAATTTCATTTTTACATTTTCTACTTCATTGTTATTTTATGCATGGAAAATGACAAAATAGCTGCCTATAAATGGTTAGTTAGGGAGACGATACCTGCTTATACAGTGTACTTGCCCAAGGTGTCTCTATAGTCCTATGAAGTCTTTCATCAATACCAACCAAAATTAATCAGTATTAAAATGAATAGCTGTGTCACATTGGAGACCATAATGAATTTCACAGCTAAGCACCATTTCAGTATTTCAAAGAAAGGTCAGAAATACTTAGGATATTCTCAACCAGACTGCAATCTCATTGATATACAATGAGTCTCAAAAGGTTAGGACTTTACCTTCATTATGCTGTCATTACAATCTTTATATTCCTCCTCTAGGCCCCAAGACCTATACATACTCCTAATGGAGTCAGTATACATCTATTAGTTAGAAAATAATTTAGATTGCTATTGCATTTAACAAATAATACAAGCTGCAGGTGTTAACAACTCACTGTCTTTTGCCTGTTGGTTAAATTTGTATGTAGTGTTCAAGCAGTATGCAAAGGCACAGTGCTCCTATTAGAGAAAAGCATTCCTAGATTTAGAAGCCATCAATGTGTTGAGCGCCGTGCAGTTTCTGAGCATAGGGGGGGTGGCGCAGGGCCGGCACCCCTCGCTTCTGCCCTCAGTTTCTGAGCACAAGGAGGGCGGTGGGGGACTGGCAGCCACCAACACACCACCGGAGTGTGCCAGGGCTGAGTGGGGCAGCGCTGCAGGCAGGGCTGATTTTCATATTCGTGACTATCAGTTTGGCGCAGGTGCAGTTGCAAATACACCACAAAACAGACTTCCGTTGTCGCAGAGAAAAGAGATCATGAGGGAGTGAAGCCGCAAGAGAGGAACCATGAAGTAGTGAGGGTTCACTGCATATTTTAGGAAAATACACCATTTAAAGAGTCTCTTTAATAGAAAACCTTGTTACTTCCCAAGGAGGCAAAAAATTCTCTATTCTACTGACAGCAAAGGTAGACCAGCATAGGAGGTGACCTATATGAAAAGACAGAAATAGAAGGATAACCTATATAGCTGGTATCCACATTTCATTGAGAACTGAGAATGTCAGTCATTACCAGCTTGTTACCCTCCCATTTCTTCTTGACTCTTCCCATTTCTGTAGTTTACTTGAGAGTTCTCTATTGCTTCCAGTCGTTTTCCCTCTCTCTTTTTTCCCTCTGAACTTTTGTCTGCCTTCTCTCTGACTTCAGTTTGCCTTAAAGGATTCAAAACAGTAGCAGTGAACTTTCAACCACTGACATTCAAATGGGATCAGAATGATGTCAAAGGAGTTCACACCTCCCTACAACTATGTGTTTATAGCCAGCTTGACTTCTGGCTTCTTAAAAATCTAAATGATTGTTAGAGAGAAATATGTCATAAAAAGATGTACTAAAGAAAGCAAGAGATTTTACTCTCCCCTCTCTACTTCTCATGCAGTTCACCGAAGGTGCCACATTTCATTTCACTCTAAAACCTGCTCAGGCTTCGGTCTAAAAAGATCTGGAATATTAAATCAGTGTCCTGTCCTCTTCAGATCACTCAGGAGTGACCTCAGAATTTCACAGGTATTTTCTGTGGAATAACTAATACCGGGCACGGTATATTTAATCGGTGTTAGCATAAAAGTTATGAAAACAAATGATTGTTAAAAAGGACCTTGAGAAACAAACCATAAAAATTGTGTACATAAGTAATCTTTCTAATCATTCATACAATTGCATAACGGGATGAAAACGAAAAAAAAAAATCACATTTTTCTGTTCAAAGTGATGATGAAGTTACACACACAAGGAAGTTTCAAAAGAGTCCCAAAAATGTACATAATGGGACTTCTGACATTTTAACCAGTATTACTTCAGTAATCAACCAATTCCAAGTCACCCCAGGTCATCATATACTCTCTTAAACGGTCTGTTGATTTAAGATAGCACTATTGTAACTCTCATATTTGAAATCCATTAATAGCTTCATTTTCAGGCAACTGCGAAATTTTTTAAGAAATCCCCCCCAAAAAGATAAAAATCTTTATTTTTGTCCAGATGTGACAATGTTCAGTTGCCCTCTCAGAGGTTTTTATTGCCTTTTCCACAGCTTGACCTCACATTGCTCTTTTCTTTGCAAATTTATGTCCTCATGTAGAAACTGTAAAACAGCCATATTGGTAACATTACCCCAAAGATTAATTGATATTTACTTAATTTACATGTAACAGAGCATCTATGAATATTCAGTCAGACCACCTGAATAATGAATTACTGATTCATTCCCAACACACAACATTGCATGAATCATGGCTCTACCTACTCCTGCAGTAAATGAGCACAGGGGGGTTTTGTGCACTGGCTTGGTTTTGTTGTTGGGGTTGTTCCAGAGTTTGGGGGTGGGAAGGTTTTTATTTGGAGGGTATTTTTGTTTATTTTTGAGGGGAGTTGGTTTTGGCTTGAGTTGGGTTGGGGTTTTTGGTTAAGGTTGGAAGGGACTACTGGAGGTCATTTGGAGGTCATGAAGTCCAGTTTGCCGGCTGAAGCAGAATCCTCTAGGGAACATTACTCACGATCGTGTCCAGATGGCTTTTGGTTATCTTCAGTAAGGGAGACTAAAACCCCTCTGGACAACCTGTTCCAGTTCTCAGTTACCCTCAGAGTAAAGAAGTTCTTTGTCATGATTCTTAGGGTGTTCTGCATAGGGCCAGGGGCTGGACTTGATGATCCAGATGTGTCTCTTCCAACTCAGCATTTTTTATGCTTTTATTTTTTATTATTTTTATGGATCTGTGTTTAGGTGGAACAGTTTCTTCACACTGTCCTATTACCTGGCACCACTGAGAGCAGTCTGGCTCCATCCTCCTGCCTTCAGACACTTGTATCTCCCTCAGCTTTTCATCATACATGAGGCGCTCCAGAACCCGATTTGTCTTTGTAGCCACCTGCAGGGCCCATTCCAGTAGCTCCATGTCTTTCTTGTACTGAGGAGCCCAGAACTGATCACAGCACTCCAAGGGAGGCCTCACCAGAGATGAGCAGAGGGGTAGGATCACCTCCCTTGACCTGCTGGCCATGCTTTCCCCAAGGAAGTCCAGGATACCAGTGACCCTCTTGGTTACAAGGGCACTGCTGGCTCATGGACAGCCAGTTGTCCACCAGGACCCCCAGGTCCTTCTCCTTAGAGTTGCTTTCCAGCTGCTCAGTCCCCAAGCTGTACTGGTCTGTGGGGTTCTTCCTCCCCAGGTGCAGGACCCTAAAACTTGAAACACAGAACTTCAGTTCTGCTTTAATAATTAGAGAACAGCATGTAGACCACAGAATGACAGAATTAACTAGGTTGGAAAAGAGCTTTGAGATCATCATGTCCAACCTATTACCTAACATCATCTCATCAACTAAACCATGGCACTTAGTGTCACATCCAGTCTCTTTTTAAACATTTCTAGGGATGATGACTCTACCACCTCCCTGGGCAGCCCTTTCACCACCTCCTTTCTTTTTATAGTGGAAAAACACTTACCCATCATTCAGCCGAAACTATTCAAATGAGAGATATTATACCCCCCCCAACCCGTTTGATGAATACAAGGACAGTCCTAAAGAACAGCAACCTGAATCTCTGGTACTAAACTTACAGGTTTTACATCTGCATTTTACAAAATCCAGTATCACCTACTAGCCTTGAATGGTGCTGCAGCTTTCATTCTGGGAAATACAAAGTTGATACATAGGATTTTAAATAATAAAGATCAGACATATATTCTCCAAATATTGTTAAGTAGAATATTGTAACTCAGTAATCTTCAAGAGTTACCACTGGATTTCCCGATGGTACTGACCTCTAATCTAGTCTTGTCCAGTACTGCAGAACTAAAAACTCAAGTTGAAGAGAACTTATTTGAGAGGAACAACCTACACAAGGCAATTCAGCACCGTTTCATAATAAGTCTCATGATTTGTTCTACATGAACTTTGCTTTTGTTGCTTAAGTTTTTCTTTCATATGCCTTTCCCCATCACCAAATCTTCTTAATCCTGAAATAACAAACAGGTTAAATTAATCTAGAGTTAAAAAAGTTATATGAAACAACAGTTACCTATGGAGGCCATTTCTCTTTGTTTTATAAATTATGGGAAATAATTTTCTTGCAGAAGAAAAATCTTGATTTTCTAGTAGTCTCTACTCCTCTATGGAGTAATTTGATATCTCAGAGTCAAATACCAGCAGAGCCAAACCATCTCTGTTCTGCAGTTTTACACCTGAATTCAGTCATCCTAAGAGCCATCCTGCAATTATCTTATAAGGAATAAATTACTAGTATTAATGAAATACTAATTCAAATCACTTCTGTTGCACTTGAAGACAGAGGAAACTCCCCTACGGATGGCAAAGAAAATGCCAGTGGGTCAATCAAATCTTGTAAGACCTATTTTAAATATTACCTTACCAGAGGAAAATCAATCTAACACCAATTATAGATTATAGACGAGGGTTGGGGTTTTTTAAACATAAGTTTTTTTCTTCAACATGAACAGTGACTATGATCAGAAACCTGCTATGAACAATTTATTTGCAATGAAGTCTACACAGCATAACAGGCAACTAATGATAAACTTTTATTCTTTCTTTTATGGAAAAAACCCATTAAAACTGTGATAGGAAAATAACATTTTGAAAACCTAACCTTTTCCCCTCTCTTTTTGGAGCATTGACTATTCAAAGGGGAAAAAAAGAGGCCATTTTCAGTAATGGAACTAGAATATATATTGTGCCTAATATGACTTACTCTTTGTACTAAAAAAATTAATAATATTAAGAAGCAGCAAAAATCTCACTGTTGACTGTATTTGATTAATAAGTCTATAAAATGCATGGTGATATTTTAAAATCAGATACATCATAGTTTAGTCACAGGAATTCCTTTTATTTTTATCTGAAACACATGGTCAATATTTCACTTATGCTGCAGTAGTTTTAAATAGAGGCAAACAGGGATGCTTAGAGATTTAACCTTGATGATATTAAAATACTTTCCTTTTAGTGAATGGCAACAGTTACATTCTTTCTAGAGATACGAGCCTGAATGTTTCATGCCTGACCTAATTTAGTAGTATTCTATGAAATTAATCTCAAAAAAAAAAGAAACCTTTTTTGTAAATTTGCTGTTCATGTTAGAAATCTCAAGAGTTCTCATTAACAGAAAATTACATCCAAGGGATCAAGAAAGCTTTTGTCATCCCGCAGATGAAATAAGTCTGTGTGGAGTCATCGACTAATTTGAAACATGTTGAAAAAGCAACTATAACAAAAAAAGGCTTTCTTTAGGTGATCTTACTAAAATGAAAAAGAAACGTCACTAAGAAAACTGATTATTCATGTGAATACAGAGTTTCTATGGAAAAACTGCAGCTAACAAAAAATTCCAGACTTGGCATTGAACATGTCCATAGGTGCGTAAAGCAAAATTAGTCCCCTTGTTGCATGGTATTTGTTTGACATATATGCAACTGGCTCTTACAGCAGTCACTTAAATGCTTCCAGATGCTGCCAAGTCCTCTTAACTTGTACACAAACGGAAATCTGAAGGTTTTTCTATTATTAATAGCAAGTCAGCATATCATGAGGTGCTGTAGTGTCCAGCTGACTTCCCAAAATGCTTAAAAATCAACTACTAGTAGTAATGTATATTATAAAGATGTACACAATTATATATATTTTGTTTATGTATATATCTTTGGAATTATGTAATTTTTTTAGTGCATTTTTTATTTATCCATAAAAAAAGATGAGACAGACCTCTGCATAAGGGTAATTCATTCTCCATATATATAGCTGGCATATACAGCTGTAAGTGTGTCTTGGAAGTTGTTGATTAAGGCCACTGAGAGAGTGATTAAGGCTGTAAACTGCTGGTGAACTTTGCTACACACTTGTTATTTCAAGTTGGAAGGGAAAGGAGAAGATGTTTTTGCAGCTTATTGGTTTTAATTTTGTGATATTTTAAGAAAGTAAACCTTCCCAACTGTATGACAAGCTATTATTTGACAGCAAAAAGTAGTTTTTAATGGTACATCAAACCTCAAACTGCTATCTTCTCAAACAAGCCCTAATTTTATATAACGAAGAAATAGCAATCCATTCACTTCCCATAATCTCATTTGCACAAAGAATACATCATACATCAGTTATTTTCTCCCTTATGAGCACTTGCGGGAATAATATTTCCTGTACATTCTGAAACATTGCTAGAACTGCTACCTTTCCAGCAGTCTTTGCACTAATTCATTCTACCATAATCTGTTAAATGTGCAGCATCCCTTCAATATCTGTATTTTACTGATATTATTAAATCTGTGCCTCTTACTGAAAGCTCCATATTGGCATCAGCCATTGAATTCTTTTACTTTTCCAAATCATTCTGTGCATTTATTCTTCTAAAAGACTCAAGACAACTCCTATGGAAACTTTTAACATCTATAGTCTTTATTCAATAGGAACTGCAGAATTTAATGTTGCGTTTGATTAATCTTAATGCTTCCAAAACTGGAAGCACTCTAGCATGCCCATATCTAAATTATAGATTTGTAAATATTTCACTATTGCTTACCATTACTTCTAGTGTTCTTGCTACAGCTGATGCCAGTTGGTTTCAAGAACAAAAAATACCCCAGGGCTGCAGGGATCAATAGTGGTAGTTCAGGACGTGGTACTCACTGGCTTCATGCTCAGCTAAGGTCTTCACTCAACAGGGGATGCTGGGGTCTCACTGGTGCACACTCTTAAATACAACAGCAATGTCCAAACTACTTCACACAAAATATGCAGCTCCTCTAACAGATGGGGATCTAGTAAAAAAGGTAGAAGAAAAAAACCTAAAATAATCATGGTGGTTGCAAAATGCACTACTCACGTCAGGAGACGGTGGAACTGCCTTGCAAGGGTAGTTCTGAGTAACTACTGATAACCAGAAATACCAGCAGAAATCCAGGCAAATGGCCCTTTAGTGTTTCTAAGTACAGCAAAATTAATATCTGTGTATTTAAGATATTTATTAGGTAACATCAGTCTAGCCCAGTCTAGACTGTGATGTAGCCAGTTTACATTCATCTAACAAGGATGTCACTAAGAGTACAATCTTTCTTCATGAAAGACAGGGAATATTATCCATGTGTGCCTTGCAATGCCAGCAAATTATAAAGATACCAACAACAGAATAAGAGTTGACTTAATGAATTCTTGGTGCCATCTATATGTTTAGATTTTGTAATGTTTTCTATTTCACATGCTGTATTAAAACAGATGGAGGAAAGTATTATACCTTACTTCCTAGACTTGTTTCACTTGTCTAACACACAAAGGAGTTAAACCTTTCTTGACACAAGATTCCAGCTATTCAGACATGCAACAGTCACCCAATGATTTTGCTCAGGTGTTGCTTCCTGGCATAGTTTGCCTTTCTGTTTATGCAGAACAGCACTTCTTCTTTTTGCAGAATGGGACTTTTTTATTTTTGCAAGTTCTGAAGCTTACTTAAATGAAGAATGAATAATCTCCTCCCTTCAGAGGCACATTTGGACAATATCCCTGAAGCCCCTTGGTAAGTATTTATATATATTTACTGTATAAGTATATTGTGTGTTGTGTGCAGCCCCATTTGGTATGGGTTATGCATAACATGAGCAGAAAAAAGCACTTGATAAAGACCCAGCCAGCTCAGGTCCAGTAAGGTGATACCAGCCCTGGAGTCCTGCCAGAATGTGCTTTCAGGACAGGCACAAAATGGACACAACTGGTGTGGTAGTGCGCTGAAGTCAGTTTTGGTGCGACTGCCATGCCCTGCCACACTTCTGGTTCCGAAAGGTCTTACTGGGTCAGGCAGACCCAGCTGTAGCACCTGAACTGGCTCCATGTGTTTGTATAGTCTGCACACAGAGCAGGTCTGGGAGAGATGGTCACAGGTGGCACACCAAGCTTGTGAAGCAGCGGAACTAAACTGCTACTCAGTCTGTGAAAGAGTTTCTTCCAGTCTGTTTTCATTACAGATAATAGAACACAGACTAGATTTTAATGGTTCAGAAAATTTTTCCCCCTTACTGGAAACACCGTAAATAATACTGTACAATGTATAGCAAACTTGGATGTGCAAACCCTGTCAGGTCCAAAATGAGATTGTTAGTGTCCAATGAACATCAAGAACTTTCCTAAAAGTTTCCACAAAAAACAATGTAATGATATAGACATCTATGACTTTCTTTGAAAAATAGTTTATCTTTGAAAATTATAGTGTTCTACCTATTGTCTCTCTCTGTTCAATTGAGAAGCACTTCAGACAAATGTTCTCTCCTATTCTTTCTTTAGATTGACATGGACTTTATAGGAGCATTTATTTTATAAGAGTGATATGAAACTCAAAAATGCCTTATTATTTGCTTATACTACATTTAAGTTTCTACTGAATACTCGTCTTTAGCTTTAAGAAAATATTTTCCTCACCTGAATTAGAAAGACTTGCTATTTGTGTTACATATGAAAAATACTTGACCTTCACACTCATGTTTCTTAAAGAAAAACACTTGTAGTCTCTGTGTGTTTGTTGTGTTTATTTTGAAAGACAACTTGTTTGATCTTTAAATGGAGGTTGACTCTGGGTAACTGAGACCTCTATATGGGCACTATGGAAAATGTATGTCCCACGTTTTAAAAAATCGATCATATTCCACATGCATATTTCAGACTCATATTCAGCTCTTCCTTTTCACTGTAATCCATTCTTGCAGTGTTAAGATCTGGCGATTTTATTCCTTATTTCTCCAACTTGATTTTTAAAAGTAACTTATAACTTTAGTAGTAGTATCAGACATGTATTTCTTGTCTTGTGCTCATGCTTCTTCTTCAGAAAATGCCATCAAATATATATTTAAAAGAAAACAATTACACGTTCTGAACTCTGAGCTTGGCGTTTATGAAAAATGAATTATACTGGTTCAAAGTGCCTGCAGGCAGTCCTGATCAGCCTTGTCAGGTCCAGACTTAGAAATTTCATCAGACTCTTTAGGTCAGAGACATTATGTAAAGTTGAGAAGGAAAGGAAGATAGACATGAACCCTCTCACAAATTGCCTTGAAACATCCACAAAAATTGCCAATAGGCTGCTAAGCCACTGTCTCACCACAGATGGATCACCTTCTTCCTCAGCCATGGCTCAACTCTAGATCTTGACTTGACCACCATACTAAATGGCAATGGTCCTGTGCACTGCTTATTTGAAATGTGATTGGATAAAATTAGGATGGAATTAAGAAAAATAAATCTAATTCTTTTATGCTTTTTCAGAACTTTCTCCTGTGAGAATCAGTACTGTGTAGCAATATAGTGAATATCTCAATTGTGAGAGCTAACTTTTAGTTTTAAAAACAAAAAAAAAATGTTTTTGTATTGTTCTGATTTGACATAATGGAGCCCAGCCTGTACCATTAGAAAAAAACAACTGTCTGAAGTAACTTCATTTTACATCTCCAAAGGCACAGACTTTTCTATCTAGTTACAGATAATTATATGCAATTACAACATCTTAGTAATCTCTGTGAAACAGCTAATTTAGTTGTCTTCTTTTTTCTTTTAATTCTCTCCCTCCACTTTCTGAAGAATAATTTCGAATACAGAATGGATAAGATGGTGATTTCACAACAGTTTTTAATGCACTTAAATGTTGGCCATCTACATATCCCAGCTTTACTGCTACAGATTTTGTCCAGGCATTAGAACACTTTGTATTGTGTACATCTCTCCTGTACCTCATAAAGACATTTCAAACTTTTCATTAGAAAAAAATCAGCCAAATGGAGTCAATGCATGATCCAGATAAACTGATTGTTCATTTAGAATTCTGAAGAGCCAAGTATTTCTCAACATCTGCTCAAAAAGCACCTGAGAGTCTTTTCACCCCTATAGCTTCTATTTTCACCCAAAGCACAGCAAGTTACAGCTTTATAGATCCCCTCTAAATTAACTGTACTTAGGATTTGCCTTCTGGCCTGCCAACAGAGCATGTTCTTTTACCCCTAAGTCACCACACGTACTGCACTGCACTCAAAAGAGGCCCATACCAAATTTGAAGGCTGACTGCAGATTTTCTGCACGTCATGCACTTCAGTCTATGCCCATGTACTAAAATCCTTCTATACTGCAAGTGTAGGTGGTCTTTCAACAAGTAGGCACAACAGAGTACAGTAAACCCTCGATTTTCGTGGAGGCTTGAGTATCCAGCCTAGCTGAGTGGACCATGACGGGAAATCCTGCGATGCAGCAAACCCACAGGATAAGAAACACAAAGAAAGAATGCTTCATACAAAAAAAAAAAAAAAGGGAGCAATTTATCTGTAAATTTATATAATACCTTAATTAGACTAGCTAATTAAGGCTTCTAGAGCACATCAATTCCGCCTTTTTCAAGCAGCAGAAATTAGAGAACCTCTAGGTCTCTTTGAAAATCTTGGCCATTATACAAATTGCTTTAATTCCAATGAGATTTCTTCTTGGAACACATAGATTTTTTTCTTCCTAACAATAGACTTATAAGTTGTCAGCCTTTGCTACAAACAATAGGCAAGGAAAATAGCTTTCCATTTGTAGTTTAAATTACCTATCAAATACAATGGAAAACCAAAACAACCTAGTCTTGTAACAGACCCAAAAGCTTCTTAGGGAGACTTCACACACTTTTCACAGGCATGACAAGATACATATATATATATATATCCATTTATAACCCAGCATTTATCAGAAAACTTTATGAAAAAAATGTACTCTACAAGTCAGCTGTGAAGAAATTCACAAGGGTGTTCTGTGGATGCAAGCATAGTACTTTATTTTTCAGATTATCACATGCCATAAATTTAAGTGCTCAATATTGTACCAGCCAGGTGTCAGAAATGAACAGTGAACCTGTCAAAGAGACCTTTTTGATTTCTTAACCACCAGTTTGGTCTGTGACAGAACTGATTGGCTTTTTCACATATACTGCTACTAGCAGAAATAAAATATCACCTCTCATTAATAATTGTCTTCGGACCAAATTTGTTCACTTTAAGTGCGTTCAGTATGATAAATAATTTGATTTTTAAAAAGATAAATAACTCCTTTGTACTATTAAGTTCTTTTCTGAGAGTATTATGTGCATCATAAAAGTATGACAGTTACAGATAAGTATTGTGACCAAAACTGATTATTTGCATCCCCTTCTTAAAACTGCTAAACATAGATGATGGTGTAGTGCCAGGTGAATGTATTGAAAAATCACTGAGCTTTCCTTTTGTTTCATGGTGCAATGTTATATACAGTGAGCACCCAGAACTCGCAGGGGAGGGGTCAGGTCTGGGCAGGCTGTGCAAGTCATGAAATCCATGAAGATACCGAAGCCATGAATGTTCAATTAGGCCTTGCCTGTAGCCATGTCCCCTCCACTAACAAGCTCTAGGAGGTGGTCCTGGGAGTGCCACATACTCTGTTGAGCTTCTGGGAGCTGGTAGAAATGCCTTCTGCCCGTTCCTGGTGGCAGAATCCTTGCCTTTTCCACAGTGCCCCTTTTCTGACCTTTGAAACCCAGTGGGAGCCAAGACACATGGGCTGAGATGCACATGCCAGGCCCCATGGGGTCGGATTGGGCGCAGTGGCCAAGATGCTGTGGAGCTGGGGAGCCCCACACAGCCCTAGGAGCAAATTCCCCCTTGTCCCCAGACCGTTGCCACATGGGTCCCCCAGGGGGCACGGCCGACGCTAGCGGCAGCCCGGAACACTGGCTCCCACGCTGCACTCACCCCCCTCTGTGTAACCCCCTCCACTGTACCCCCATCCTTTGGTGCATCTACATCAGCCAAACCCAAATCCCTCGTGAGTGTGGGCCGGGGTTCAGGTGCCCCAGCGGAGGCAGGGGCCAGTGGAGGCTCTCCCCATTCTCCAGAGGCACAGCAGTGAAGGGATGGGCATGGCCACTCTGCCCAGAATGGGGGTGGCAGGGCTGGGCTGGATGGGCTCTGGTCTGTGGGGCCGCTCTCCGCCCGCTCCTCCGGAACGTTGGAGAAGCTGGGTGGGATGTGCTTGGATGAGGTTTGTGTTGCCAGAAAAAAAGAGAAGGAAAAAAACCCAGCTCCTGTCCACGCACACACCTCGGCACAGATGGGATGGGGTGTGGGTGTGTGTGTTTCAGCAGAGGCTGTTGCCATAGGAACAGACTAGGGGACATTTCAGGTGGAATGGAGATGTGTGCGCTCACCAACTTCAATACGTAACACAATGAATTACTCCTCCAGCTTCTCTGATTGAAAAGAAAAAAAAAAAAAAAAAAGCTTGGTTTTGTTTGTAAACTGAAGCACCCCACGCTGTTCTTGGTGCCAGGTTTGTAGGATTTTTGTGCCACCCAGCCTGCCCTGAACCTGATCCCTGCCCCCCTGCTGGAGAAGCGACTGCTCCCACTGCCTATCACACACAGCTCTTTCCCTGGACCACTGGCACAGCCCCCACTGCCAGGGATCCTGCAGGGAACAAAGGCAAAAGCCAGTGTGGCAGCTCCGACAAAATGTGGTAGTGCACAGGAGCAGCATTGCCAGCCCTGGCTGGGATGTACTGGGGCTGCACACCACGTGGCTGTCAGGGGCCACACTGGTCCAAGCTTGGTCCCAGTGACACTGCATGCCTTGGCATGGTCCCTCATGCTTCCAGAGGCAGCAGCTGGCACACTGCCGCCACCCCGCCATGACCAGAAGCAGTGATGCAGCCCTGGCACCTCCCCTTCCCCTTAAACAGTGACATTGGGAACTGTGGGGGGTGGGGGCAGTGTGTGGCTCGCAGCTCCCTCCCCTTGTGGCCCCCAGTGGCTCCCAGGTGGATGCAATTTACATATCCATGAGCTGACTGAGTTTGTGGTACTCTCTGTGCATGCACACGGACCCACAACTCGCGAGAAAATAATCCGCAATGAATTGAAACCGTGAATATGCAGACTGTGAATATGCGGGAGCTCACTGCAGTTGTTACAAGATATGTAACTTTTTTCTGTATGGTTTATTTTTTAGTGTCTTCTGCTTTTTACTAAGGCATTTTATTCAAATTCGTCTTGAAAAAGGTACAGCAGGGATGTTTTGACAATCCTAGATTAGTACAGAAATTGAATGTGTATTAGAAATGTGTGGTTAGACTAGTCCCCATAAAATGAATGGATAAGAAGTTATTTCTAAAAAAATACATTAAATACATTCTTTTCTTACTCCTATCTAAAAACTCTACATTGTTATCATTTGAGGCATATGGCTAGAGCACCTGGAACCAATCAGTCCATTGAAGCTCATTCTTTCACATGTATTATTAATAAGAAAAGCATTCTGACAGTAGATTAAGGGTATAGTAAGATATTTCACTACCTCCCTGCAATCTCTGCCTGCTCCCTGATGCTTTCAGGGAGGAAAAATGGTACACTGAATTAAACTTCTGCCATGCTTCACTCTTCAGAGAATAATTGGAATTAAAAAGTATAAAAATGTTTCTTTCATATGAATATCAGGTGCTCGGTTTGGTAAGAGTAAAAAGAGTGCCATTTTCACGTAATTAATAGAAAGAGCTGAGTTTTTATATACCTGAAGAGGTTATGGCATGTCACTGCAGATCTTGAATGGATCACCACAAGTGATACCAGAGAGGGTCCAAACAGCACCATGCTGCTTTAGCTAGACAATTCAAAGCTGAAAAGGAGCATCAAAATTTCACATATGTTTTAGAAACTAACATCAAGAAATCCACGAGCTTCTTCCCTGCCTCCTTTGAGAGGGATATCCTTGGGGTGTTCATAACATGAGCAGTTATCTTCCCTACAAAGTGTAACATAGCCTTTCCCCTGGGGTCAGTGACCTTTAGTAAATTAGTGTATGTGGAGATGTAGACTTTGGATGGATGATTCAGGAATAGCAGAAAATTAAATCAAGAATGAATATTGGAGAGTAATATATTTATACAAGTCTTATAGGTCTTAATGTAGAATCATCCTTGAGAAAATGGCTATGAGTACTGTCAATAAGAAGGTATTTACTTACCAGAATACCTCCTGAACAAGCTAAAGAACTGGATGCTTTGTTTAGGTATTTAAATGTTTGTTTACATAATGGAAGCTTACATTTCCTCCCTTTACCTTCTTTACCCAGGATACAAAGGTGTATAGTTAGCATACAGGCTTCAAGAATAAAAAGGTCAGGTTTGTATCAGGAAAAAATGGTAAAGGCAGGTGTGAATGACAGGGCCAATTGCCCAAGGGAAAGTAGTAACTTCTTTTGTAGCTGACTTGGATAGGAAACATCCTCTGTCTGACCTTATTTGCTAACTGCAAGTCATTCGGACTGCAAACAAGGATTTACCTTGTCAGATTGTCAATACCATCTATCTCATATTTATTACACATTACCTCTTTTTTCACTGTTTGTGCTGGCTTTGGTCTGGACTTTCTCACGTCACTGTAAGAATGCACCTGAATGCTGGCCTGTCTTACACTAAACCTTAGCAGCCTGGGGTGGGGGTTGCTGAGTAAAACAACTTAAAAGGGGTTGACTATCCCACTTCCACACATAAATAATATCAGGAAAGGTTGCTGTGACAGTCACACATAGTTTCAAGCACAGTAGGTTCAACCTTCTATCCAAATTGGTTGTTAAGAAATGTTAAGAAATGTAAAAACTCCAATTCCCTTGCAGCTGAGAAGCAAAATAAAAAAGGACCTTAATGGCAGATGCTGCAGATTGTCTAATGGTAGAAGGGTCCTGACTTTTCTGCTTATTGTTAACATACTAGTAATTACAATTACACAGAAATTACAATTATTTTTCCTAAATGTATTACATTATTTATTTTACATCCAGATGACAAAGCAAAACAAATTAGTTTCACCTTTCCCATGGGCTTTCAAACCAGAAATCTGTCTATGTTTTCCTGGTAGCTTTTCCTTTTTTTAACATAGGCAAATAATTTTTCAGAAAGCTAAAGAACTGGGGAATCCTTATCCTCAGAAGCCAGCTAGAACCAGACAGACCCTCAACTTGGTGTCCTGAGCTTACCCAGATGCGCCACAGCATTACATGGCATTCTTTCCAGAGGCGCTGAAACACTCTTCATTCCCAACAGCAAGTTCATTTGCCTTAAAAATTAGGTACCATCAATAAAATTCAAAGATTTTCAGTGACAAAACCAGCTTTGAAATGAAAATAACTATTTACAGAAAATATATATTTTGAAGCCAGGAGTTACTTCATCTGCTGTGTAAGGCAGGGACAGTCACTCAGTCGGAGGGCGCAGGGACTTGCTCCACGCTATGAGCAACGCAAAACTAAGTAACTTCTGTCTGAGTGGAAAAGGGCCAGTGATGGATTGTTTCAGCACTCTTTAGATGGCTTTCTGAGTGAGACCACAAGAAGTGTTGTACTTTATTCCCAGGGACTGTAAAATCTTATCCAGTAGAGGAAAAAAAAAATCTTACTGCCAGACAAATAATAAAAACTGGGAAAAAAGTTCTCTCGACTTTTGGGTTCTCCCTTGTATTTCTGTATTTCACCTTACTGAAACCCCCCCGAGACCCTGTTCCACACACTGGGTAGAATTTTTAGCAGTTATCACCTTGTTAATGCTACTTAGTAATGTAAGCTTCAATATATTTCTAGATATTGAGTAAGATTTTAACAAATTTATCAGTGTTTAACATGCTTCTTTATGTTCTGCTGCAAAATAAGAAAATGTAATTGTCAGAAATAACATGAATGTTATTCCAGTTTTTTTTTTAATTTAGTGAACGGGCTCAATTGTAACACATAGAACTGAGATTACTTCTGGGTCTTTTCTGATGATTATTTCTTTGGATTTCATCTTCTCTTGAAGATACTTTATATGTCATATTTGATCAAATACGTTTATCCATGTGACTTATCTTCAAGATAATTCTTTTCCATTGTATATACACCCCATAACCTTTTAAAGTGCCAAGAGTACTAGTATTATTCCCATCTGGAAATGTATGAGCAAGCAAGAAGCCAAATTAAAAAAAAAAAAAACAAAAACCAAGAGCCCCAAACAAGCCCCCTAAATTCAAGGATGTTTTTATTAGCATAATCAACAAAATACACTCTTTCCTTCCTATATTACATTAACATTTTTTTGAGAAAAGCATGGACTAGTAAACATGAGCTGTTCAACATATTCATTTGTTCGAATTCCAAATGGATATTTTTATATTTTTGTAAAACTTCAATCCCATTCCAGATTCATCTTAAAAGTGTGGTGGTTGATGTCAGAGGTGGGTTGAAGCAACAGGCTCTGAACAGACGTTTCCTCAGAGATCTGCACAGGCTTCTCTGAAGAAGAGACTGGGACTACAAAGTAACATGATTTAGAAAGTAACATGACTCNAAGATAATTCTTTTCCATTGTACATATACCCCATAACCTTTTAAAGTGCTAAGAGTACTAGTACTATTCCCATCTGGAAATGTATGAGCAAGCAAGAAGACAAGTTTAAAAAAAAAAAACCCAAAAACCAAGAGCCCCAAACAAGCCCCCTAAATTCAAGGATGTTTTTATTAGCATAATCATCAACAAAATACACTCTTTCCTTCCTATATTACATTAACATTTTTTTGAGAAAAGCATGGGCTAGTAAACATGAGCTGTTCAACATATTAATTTGTTCAAATTCCAAATGGATATTTTTATATTTTCGTAAAGCTTCAATCCCATTCCAGATTCATCTTAAAAGTGTGGTGGTTGATGCCAGAGGTGGGTTGAAGCAACAGGCTCTGAACAGATGTTTCCTCAGAGATCTGCACGGGCTTCTCTGAAAAAGAGGCTGGGATTACAAAGTAACATGATTTGGAGAGTAACATGATTCACTCTGTACACAAAATACAGAGCAAATGGACAATTAATTATATTGTGTCAACCAATGAAGGTCCCAGAATCTGTTTAAGGATATTTATACAATAAAGTTATTACACTCCATTGATTCCATGAAGGGTTGAATGCTTCATTTTGCACCAACAGCAAACTGTAGGAACCTCTGTGAGGTACAGAGCTCTAGAGGCCACTGGAAAAGATCAGAAAGAAGGGGAATGCATCAAATTATTAATATCCTAAATGTTAACAGCAGCCTAACTACTTCACTAACACTGAGACCAAACACACTCCAGATGTCACTAGACAGAAATAGAAGGTGACACAAAGAATTCCAGGACATTTACTTTTACACAACCACAACTCCAGGAAAGTTTACACACAGCTTCGATACACCAAGAAAGGCGGAAAAGTCCTTTGCACAATCCGGCAGTTTACGCAGACTTGCAAAGCACACAGACCCTGTGACTCCATGACTGGATCACTTACTCTCTATGCCATCTCCTGAATGAGATTGCATCAAAATATTTAAAGGGAAAGATATAAATACTAATGAAGATTGTTGGATTTTATTAGTTCTTTATAGTTTGATATTCCAAACTATACTGCAGCTGGATATTGGATATGAGAAAGATAATGGTATTAGATACATTATAATACACCTTAATGCAGTAAAATCCTATACAACGGAGAAACTTGTCCTGTAAGGTTTTACATGGGAATTGGAACTTCAGAAAGTCAGAGTAAGGTTTAACTACAACTATTCAAAATTCCAAACATCGTTTTAGTTTCTGTGAACTCATATAACATATCTTTGCATCCTCACTAATTTTAGCTAACTTTATTTGTTGAACATAAAAACATTTTAATGTTTATGAAAATTTTAAAGTGATTTTAGTTTCTGGTACTGTAGTTTTCATAGCTTTTAGTGTTAATTTGATTTTCAATTTTATCTGAATTTGTAAGAAAGGTGAGGACAAATGCTGTATTTAAAAAATTAGTGTTCATAAAAAGTGCTTTATCTGGAGGAGAAACTTTATTGATTTTTAGGGCTGGGATTTGGGAATTGAATTTTTCTGGAGCACAACGTTTTATTTACTGGTGGTTTATAAACTGCAGTGTCATCTGCCAGCTGGCTTCAGTTAAAGAAAGCTGATTGATAGCCCAGAACATATATATGAAGAACAAAATTATAAAAATGGTAGAAACTTGTCCTCTAGAATCAGTCAGGCTAGGTTTCGTTTGGCTTGAACAGGAACATTCTTATTATTTACTGCCTGCATTATTCTATCTCTTATAGGTAGCAATTGCCATTACAGTTTCTGTCTAGTAGGCTCTTAACATTCTGTGCAAAAAAATGGTTTGGACACACTATATGATCTCCAAATGTGTATCATCATACAGCATAATTTAGACATTTATCCATGAGTCAACTGCTATTTTATGTCCTCTGTATGAAGATGCCTTTGTTAAAAAAAGTACTCCCATGTTCAAGAGTAAATAAAAAATAATTAGATTAAAATACAATCAGCCCTCAAATACCACGTTACTGTGGGTCTTGCCTTCCTCTGTGCAGGCCTCCATCCACATAGTGGCAGCTCATTAATATAAAAATTTGCCCTACACCCTCACTCCACCCCCTGGTGCTCCAGCGCTGTTTCAGCACTGCCTTGCTGTGTGTCAGTGTTTGTGTTGGCACTTCCCAGTACCCGTGGCCACCCCACGCTGGAAAAAAACCCTCTTCTGCTTGGCCGGGGACACTGGTGCAGGGAGCCGCTTGTGCTGCTGTCCCAGTGTCTCGCTATGCCAGGGGAGGTTTAGACAATGTATGTAAGGAAGAGGTTTTTCACAGAGAGAGTGATTGCACATTGGAATGGACTGCCCAGGGAGGTGGTGGAGTCGCCGTCCCTGGAGGTGTTTAATAGGAGACTGGATGAGGAGCTTAGTGACATGGTCTAGCTGGAGGGGTGTTGGGCTGGATGGTCCTGTGGGTCCCTTCTGGCTCAGAGTGGCCTGTGAGGGATCTAGGTTTATGTTCACCACTCTGGGGTGTGCGTTCGGTCTCTGTACGGGCGTTAGCTGGTGAGTTGGACTAGATGATCCTTGTGGGTCCCTTCCAACTCGTATTCGGTGATTCCTTCAGCTTTCTATGCACGACAATTAGTTCTACAAATCTTGCCTTAACCCTTTTTCATGCTGGCTATAGTCTGCAGGAAACTGCTCTTCATACCTACTAACCCTGTTTCTTGACTGCTGGTTTGAAACAGCTTGGTCCATCAAAAAGATATGCCCTTGTCAAAGGGTCAGAAGCCCAACTTCCCCTGCCAAGTTTTGCACTTCAGTTAATAAAAAATTGGCAATGCCAAGGAGTCCTGTACCATCATACAAGTATTTCATAACTGTATTTTCTGTTATCAGATGTGTAACAAAGACAACAAATGGCAGACAGTAATCTTAATTTTAATTGGTATTAACAGTGATTTAGAATTAAAATTGTAAGTAATTTTCTGGAGGAGCACTGATTTTGGTGAAAAATAATGCTTAATTAAACTGCTAACCCAGGGAGCTCTGAATCCAAACAGATTCATGAAGACCACAGAATACATACCAGATTAGACTACAGAAGTTCCTTGTAACATTTGGGGGGAAACGGCTTTCTGAAAAGGCTACTATCTGCCTGCCAGCAGTGGTCAAAAAGATCTATTAGGGTATTACATTCATGAACATAGGTGGTCTGCAGGCTGTCCACCAGTCAGACACAGGGACACAAAGCATGCAGTATAGACAAACACTTCTGACAGGTTTGTGGCCTTAGAGGCCTCTCTTGACTACAAGCTCTCACCATTCCATGCCAATTTTCTATTCTAGGAAAGGGACACAATAGTATTTCTGATTCTCTAATGCAGGCATTGAAGAAATCTCCTGCGCAATGCTATTGAAAGATCCTTGTCCTGCCTCACATCCCATTTAGAAAACATTCCTATTCATCAAAGTCTCAGAATGATTAATTTTGGCATTCCATCCTGACATTATATCTTATGATACAAAACAAAGCAGCAGGAGAGTCTGGAAGTGCACATGACTCTGCTGCTTTGTGGATGCGATCAATCTGACTGGTCCCATACTTCAGAAAAGCAGACAAGGAGCTCTTAGCTGTTTACTTTCTTCATTTATCATCAAGGAAATGCTGATCACAGGTTTCCTCAAGATTAGTTGGCACTTAAAAAAACCCAACAAACCAACAACACACAACCAACCCAAATCTGCACTAAAAAAGCATAACCCACATGGAGCATGTGAACTTACTCAGAACCTCCAGAACCTGCAAGAGTAAGAAATTATGTACTTCCTGAGTGGGTCTTCTTACTTGCATCGTAAAAACAACTAATAAATTAAGAAAACAGAAACTGACACTGATTCAGGTACCTTCATCAGTTAAAAAACCCCAGAGTTCTCAGCTTCATTCTCAGAGGAATGCAGACTCACAGAATCGTTGAGGTTGGAAGGGACCATCTAGTTGAACCCCCTGCTAAGGCAGGTTTTCTTACAGCAGGTTGCATAGGATCACATCCATTAAGGTTTTGAGTATCTCCACAGAAGGAGACACTCAGGAAATAGGTCTGTGAATGGGACCAAGGGAATTTAATGAGCTGAAACTATTGTTTGAAAACTAGTATTTTCTTGCAGAGCAGCAAGAATGGAATTTTTACTAGGAGCAGGATTGGCTGTGACTCACTGGAGTTTCTATTTTGTCTCACTGCTCTAGATCTTTTTCTTTTTCTTACAGCTTGAATAGCCAACTCACAGCCATCTCAGAGCTGGGTGGAAATGCTGGGGTAAACACTGTAGTGAAAATTAAGGGTGTAATGCAGAATAAGATGATTCACTACTGTTCAGAATCTCTGGATTACTTCTGCACGGCAAAGCCAAACATTCTAATCTACATCAAAACACATATACTACAAAAATTACCATGTAGAGGTACACTGCCTTAGGCTACATCCTCGAGCAGCCACAATGCTGTCATCTTGAAACAGCTTCCAGCCATGGCCTGTGATTCCAACACAAAACAGCAGAGAAGAATCCTCCCTCCCCCTGCAGCCCATGTCTGTGAGCAGCTCATAGTTCATTCAGCCTTTTGCAAACCTGCAGGTATTATCTAGATAAGATGCTCATCAGGAAAAATGTATCATTAGGACTATAGAATATATGGCATTAAAGACAAGGCCTTGAAACACCTTTGAATTATTCTGCTAGTCACAAAATTGATCTCTCTGGACACTGAAGAACTGTATGTATGTGGTATAAACCAACCTCGTTAACTGAATGCCAGCTCAGGCACAGCAATTTCAACAGTTCAGACACAGTATTTAGAGATATTTATAAAAGTACAGTCATACCTTGCATATTCATGCTTCCGGATTCACATATTCATGTATTCACTGGTTTTCCCTCCACAAATAGTATTCACGTATTCGCAGAGCTTCCGGGTTTGTGTATTCACAGTTTCAAGTATTTGCGGGTTTTCTGGGTCCACGTATTCACAGTTTTCCCCCCCCATAAATAGCATTCGCAGATTGGGCAATTCACAGGACCCCCAGGAGACTCGTGATCCGCAAATTTCAAGGTATGACTGTATGAAGGGAGTAGAAGCAGTATTCCTGTCTTTTCCCTATGGCAGAATTCAAATTCCTGAACATTTCCCTGAGAGGGCTCAGAATTTGCATATAAGTGCCTACACTTTGGGTGACTGCTGATCTGGAAATAGAGACTTCACAGATGTTCATTTTGCCTCCTGTAAATATCTGAGCTTTAACAGCTCAGTGGCAAAGCCTACTTAATTTTGTTTCCAACAAAATCTACAAGAAGTATCATGAATGATAAAATTAGAACCTACTACTATGTGGTTTTCCTCTGTAGTATTTAAAAATGAAAAAAATACTCAAGTGCAAGACAACTTGCAGACAGCTACAAGACATCACTAATAATGACGACTTTACAAATTTTTAGTTTTGATGAAACCCTGGATCCTCAGTTGACCTAAGAGATCAATCAGGGAATTATCAATAATCGCATCAGATTAAGAAGCTAAAGTCTGTAAAAATACAGTTTACTGGAAGATATTTCCCTTCTTTTAAAAGTGTTTTACAAATTCAGAAATACTCTATAATTCATATATCTGATGTGAATTCAATCATTACAGGCAAGCTTCAAGTCTGTGGAGAAGGGGCTGTTGTCCTTTTTTATATTTGCATTCCTTCACATAAAGGCATTCAGGCTACATACATGTGAAAAAGAACACCATAATAATAATATGCTATGTAATACTATTATATATAATATTATCAATAATGATAGTATTTAGTAATTTAGTGGCTCTAAAATGAAATCTGACATTCTGAAATATGTTCCATTTTGCAAGGGTATATGGCTACCTCAGAAACTGACCCACGTAGCTGTGACAGACTTCAGTGAATAGAATTACCAAGAATCCCTCCAGCAGAGTATCAATTAACTGCAATCTGCTATGAATGACCCTTGTGGACAGATATTTACTTAAAAACCACATATTCTTCACAGATCGTGCTGGTTTTGGCTGGGGTAGAGTTAATTTTCTTCACAGTAGCTGGTATGGGGCTGTGTTGTAGACCTGAGCTGAAAACAGTGTTGATGATATAGAGAAGTTTTGTGATTGTTGAGCAGCACTTGCACACTGTCTCTTGTACAGTCACAGGTGAGGAGACTGGCAGTGTAAGGGAAATTGGGAGAAGGAACTGCTGGGACAGGTGGCCCCACCTGGCCACAGGGATATTACAGATTCCAATGCATTGTGCTCAACATATAGAGCTGAAGGAAGAAGGAAGGTGTTTGTGTTCCCAGGTCACCATTACAGGGGTTCCTCTGGAGATGGCTGAACATGGTGTTTCCCATGCTCATTGTCCAGGTCTGCATAGTTAAACTGAATGAAAGGGAAGAAGGAATAGAAATAATACACTTCATAATTTAAGAGAAAGGTGGAAAAGGCTTCGACATGTTTTAGACTGTTTCTTTATAAAATATTCTTCTTTTATTTCTTACAGAAATGTTATTTCATTGTTATGCTATTTCAGAAGTAAAGTGGAATGAAGGTGGGAGAGTAAAGAACTATATACAAGAGCAATTACAATGTCTAGTCCTTTTTTTCTTTTGAACAATTAGTTTTACATGCTTCACTCATAAAAGGAAACCCAAACAGCTGAACAAAAAACATGTAAATGTATGTAACAGTAATTAAAATTTATGGTAATATAATCCACAGAGAAATCAATTACATAAAAATATTACAAACCACCTAAGGTGGCTTTGCATTTCATTTTAAAAAGAGCATTTCTGAAATTAAGTAATTGCTTTTCAGTAGAATGCATGTGGAATAAATTTATTCAAAAGAAGGCATCACTCAAAGTATAGTCACTAGAACCAATTTGAGATGTTGCCTTAGTACCAAAAGATGTCTTTGGGAAAAAAAAATGTTGGATCTTGTCACAGATCTTTATGAAAAAAATTAGAGAAGTTAAAGTATTGAAAGGAAGCTAAAAGGAAGAACCAAATCAACATAAAAGTTGATTAGAGAAGGAAAAAAAACCCTCTAAAAATTTAGAAAAGTTGGAGAAGTCAGTAATCTGCAAAAGCAGATTATGAATGTTAGTTTTGGAAAATCTGTCTAGTTTACAGAGTCATAACTTCACTAAGTTCAGCTGCATTATGATAGTATCCGCTCACAGTTTTGTGAAGGCCAAGTCTACTGGGTTTCAAATTGCTTTTAGGAATAGTATCATGTTTTCGGACAGCTTACAGTAAGATTGCTTATTGAAAGCATCTTTCAAGCTGAGGCAGCTGAGCCTGGAAAGTTAACATTGGTTGAAAACTAGAAATATATGCCATACGTTATTTGAGGAGACGGCAAACCTTTAGTGGCACTTTACCTGCACAGTACAACTAGTGTCCTGTCTGAATTCTAGCAGGGCCTAAAAATGCTATGAAATACCCATTGTTTTCATCTGAATATCACACTACTTACTGGATTCTTTAATCATCTAATTAAAGAGCGTTCCTAACATTTTTGATTTTCTAATTTACTTTGAACAAGCACAGTAATTGCTGAGGAAAACATACTTGATCTGTGTACAATATGTGTGAAAAACTTGCACCAGTGCTCAAAGGAGTAAAGCAATTAACTTCAACATAGTATCACTGTATTGATACAATAAAGAAAAAATATCTGTGAAATTTGAATTATTACATTAAAAGTGAAATATTTAGCAATATTTGGATAATTTTTGGAAATACTTAATGCCATAAAAATAAGAAACCAGTTATATGGTTGTATAATTTATGTATTGCATCTACAGTAATATTTTAGTCATACCAGACTTTTAAGGCTGTGGTTTTAACACAAATAATTCCAATTTTACAGATTCTGAAATAAAATAATGAAGTTTTATAACCAACTAATTAAAGATGTTGATGTTTCATAGTGTCCTAGGGTGGTGTGTATATATTCCATATCTTTGTGGTTTGGCTTGTGAATACCAGTCCTTAGCAACACCAAGGTCGTTTTCTCTCTCTGTCTAGAAGGCGAGAAAAAAAAAATTCAAAAACTGAGAAGCGGCAGTTGAAGGAAAAACAATTTCTGGGGGTAGATCACACAGCGGCAGCAGAGGCAGGGAGCTGGTGGGTGCTCTCTGGCAGCCGTGGTTGTGTGGGGCTAGAGAGGGGTTGCTCTGGTGGGGTTTTCTCCAGCTTTTGGGAGAGCCCCATATTTTTTTCTTTTTTTCTTGTTTTCCTTTTTTTTTCCTTTTTCCTTTCAGGTCTACTCATTCCAGGGTAAATTATCAACATAGTGCATTGTACATGACTCCCATTATATCCCACAAATATATATAAGTATAAGCTGCTCCCTAGCAACTGCAACAAAAATGTACCCATTTGGGGGTATTTTAGGCATTTTCTCCAGCTAAAGAAACCAACTTTCTACTTTATGAACTTCATATATAAAACAATCATGGCTACTGTCAGCTCAAATTGTTCTGACTAGTGGTCCTTACAATGTTTTTAGCCCTCTGACTACTTTCAGTTCTGATACTGAAGCTTCTCTTGCAAACCTCCAACCTCAATGACTTTAGCGCCAAGGGAAAAAAAATCCAAATTAAGAAATATCTTCTGAAAAAAACTAACCATTTATATAAGAACTATAATCATAAGATAGAAATCAATTTTAGATGGAAAATGTAACTTCCAGCATACTGGCAAGAGTGAACACTCTGGATTTATTTTGTGGAACACCAGAAAGATTCTTTCAGTTGGACTTCATTCACATACTGAATAGGATTGGAAATATTTTCAAAAGACTATAAGCTTTTAAGTAGACTATTGCTTCTTGTGTTCATGAATAAGATGTGGCTGCTGTGAGATTTTTGTTCAGATAACACACCAGAAAATATTTCAAAATGGAATAATAGAATAATTAATATTTCCCAAACAAACTGAACCTTCCATCAAATGATATAAAATTAGGAATTTCCCCTCTCTGTCAGGGAAGAGGGTGTTCCAGCAGAGAGTTGACTTCCCCCTACAAAGTCAAGCCTTCAAGTTTGATGTTAGCAGGCCGGTCAGGTTAGCACATCTAGGCAATGGCTATTTTGGTATTGTTGCACTGCTGTGTAGGGTGAGCCAAAGCCATTACCAAAAGATTGATGAGGGATTGCTGAAGAGGGAAAGACTGGAACAGACAACACATTTTTGATACCCACTGGAACCAGCTTGTTTGAATCTGGACCATTCATTTGGCTTCCCACATAAAACATCAAGCTAACTTTAGGCATCTTTGTACTTCGGCAGCTCTAAGGTTGCTTAGATTAGGTTCCATGACTAGATTATCTTTGCTGGACTGTTGTACTTAATGTGGTGGCAGCCACTGCATATAAGGATAGCTGGAGTATAACACAGTGCTGATCTTATACCATGCACAGCGTATTTCCTAGCAATTGAATCCCTCAACATCTCCAAATCCAAAGACCTGTGATGGTGAGACAGTTTTGTAGACACACTCTTTTCTCTGGCCTTCCAGCACGGTGAAATTGTAACAAGTTCTCTTACTGATAACTCACCAGTGGTAACTACATCTCCACAGGCAGCATCTGCAATGATCAGATTTCGCATCCGTCTCGAGTCATGGCTTAAGTTTAGCTTTTTCAACAGTGAAATAATAACATTGTAAGATATATACACAGAATATAGAACCTATATATTATAGTTTGCAGCAACTTACCAAGCTTTAAAAAAATGCTCTATTCTGGCCAAAAATAATTATACTGAGTCCATGCCACAGTGGTACATACAGAATCTATTAAATTCTAGATGTTCTAGGAGTACCTTCTACAGAAATATTTTGCATTTGTATATAACTGCATTAGTTTTCAACTTTTAAATAAAAAAATTCAAATGCTTGTAGAACAAAAAAAGAAATCCCTGACTACAAGCTGGTACATACATATAAAGAGTTACATACCATCAACTCCCAAGAGGAGATGGTATGTTTTGAAACAGAATACAGGGCTCCCAATGGCAGAAAGTGACTGAATACACTCCTGATCTTTTTTTTCGCACACCTGAAATGACATTAGTGCACATTAGTAATCTGGACAGTAAAAAGAACAAATCAAGAAAACCAAACCTAAAGAAACAAACCTCCCACAAACTCTGTTACAATATCCTCTTTTAATAAAGCGTAAGGTGAATTTCTGACTTTTCCAAAAGGATAGTGAATGTTTCAAATTTAACTTCTGTCTTCTGTATTAGACTACAGCTCTTTTCTATTTTTTTTTCTGAACAACAAATACTTTAGGGAACATTACATAAACTTTTATTTCAAATANACCACAACAAGAGGACATGGCCTTAGGCAAAGCCAGGGGACGTTTAGACTGGATGTTAGGAGAAGCTTTTTCACAGAGAGAGTGATCTCTCAGTGGAAAGGTCTGCCCAGGGAGGTGATGGAGTCGCCTCCCCTGGAGGTATTTAAGAAAAGACTGACTGGATGAGGAACTCAGTGACATGATCTAGGCAATGGGAAGCTCGGATGTATGGAGTGTGGTGCCCATGGTTCCAGGGTTGTGGGTTCGATCCCTGGCTGGGCTTGGGAGTTGGACTAGATTATCCTTGTGGGTCCCTTCCAACTTGGAATAACCTGTGAACATTCACTAATGCATTTTCTCTCTTGCTGCCTTTAATACTGGTATACCAGAAATCAACGAACAGTGAAGAAATTCTAAGTAAGATTTTTCCAGCAATCCTGCTACCAGAATTGTTGTTTTCTACACAACATGAAAATTACAAGATCCGTAAAAGTTATATGACTGACTCTGTGTTCAGTGAAGTGGTAGACAACTCAATTCAGATATTTATTAGTATTTTCTCAACTGAGTCAACTTCCATAGGAGGAGCTCCATCTTATTGTGAATATATTGCTTCTTGCACAGGAGTCATTTGGGTGTCTTTGTTCTGCACACAGAGAGTACAGTTTCAGTGTAGCTGTGTTCATTTAGAGTAGTTTACTGCATATTTTGTCAACATTTAAAATAAAAGCACTGCTACTGTCACACTTGTTGGCAATTTAAAATCAACCCTGAAAAACTAAAGGCAGTAATTATGCAAAATTGAAGCATAATAAATTTTCGTACTAGGCATTGATACTAAAAGGAAACACTGGCACAGATGAGATTAATTCAAGTTGCTGCTTCTTGTGCTGTGTTTGTTTTGTGGTCAAAGAGATAAGCTTAACTTTTGCAGATGTCAACACTGGTCATCACTACTAAATTCAACTGAAAAGAACTTTCAAAAACATATTCTGCAACCTTATTTTCTAACAGATAGAGAGCCCTCATGCTTTCAAAACAACTAATCATGCCTAACCAGTTCACCTGTATTACCCTGTGAAAGGTATGTGCTTCAGCTGCAAATGGTCTAAAAATAAGTACATGCAGGCATTTTTATCAATTCAAGAGAATTCCTATAAAGGTCTAAGAATTTAGGATCTACATCAGCTTCCACTGCCATGTAGCCTTGTGGATAGTCAAAAAGACAGCGGCTCCAGACAGAAGAGCAAACAGGACCTGTTAGCCAGCCACAGAAAACAGCAATTCAAATAGCAAAAGTAGGACAGCCTTATCCTTTCCCTTTAGGAAACTCTATCTATTTCTGCAACTGTTACAGAGCTCTTGAGGGAACAAATCTGTCCTTTCATCAGAACAGGAAAAGACAACAGTTCTGTTGACTGATATCTCTCTGATAGAAAGCAAAGCATGTGTGTGACTGCACTTGAAGCATCTTCCTTAATAACCCTCAGTGAAACTCACCCTAAAAAATAATTGCAAATTACATTCACATACAAGTTTATGGCAAGTTTAGACATGACCTTAGAACAGGACATCATCTCACTTGGCAAAGCAGACATGCATTTTATAAGAAGTCATATGTCACTGCCACCTGAAGTCAAACACCATACAGAAACTGGCATATTTAATAAATTGCCATTGAAATAAATCCTAGTTAGAACACTGCTAAATGACATGCCCAGTTCCTGAACCAAAGTAATCATCTTCTGTGTCATCAGGTAACTACCTGGCACCAAAAAAAAATGGCATTTCAATCACAGCCATGTATTCATCACTTCTATATTGGGTAAACATTGCAGTTCAAACGGCATTTCCATAAGAGAGTTCAATATGGTATAGCTGGCACAGTGTTATGAATTCAGCCTTGATGCACAGTTCTATTAGTAGTAGCATGCTCTTTAGCTCAGCAAGACTCTCCTTTCATGAAAAAACATCCTATTGACTTTTCTGCGAGATTTATGTAATTTAGGTTTGCAAGATCAGGTCTTCGGTATTTGTCTTAATGACCTAATCAAAAGAAAAAGTGTTTGCTCATGCCAGAAGTCTCACTACAGAGCAATCACCTCAAATAAGTATCCAGTAGAGAAAAGAAAGCATGCAGTAACTTGGCCGAGTGACCATACAGAAAACAGGGACATCCTTTACAGAAGACAAGATCAATTAGCACTTGTATGTTGCTTACTTTTAGTGAGTTATGAAGAAATTTTCCTTTCTCAGTTTTCAAATGATGGAGATGATTTCCAGGTGACCTCAGCTGTGACAGATTAACCAATACATGGCTTCCCCAGACTTTGTGATTAATATATAAAATGGGTGTGATCTAGCCCAGTCTCAAAAAAGTCTTGGTGCCTGCCTCTAAGTGCACCTGTGATCCTGTGACAGCCAGCCAGCAACCGTCAGATACTTCAGTCAAAAGCCAGTGAAGAAATGCAACAGCAGGCAGAGGAAGTTTTCTACCTCCAGGTGGGCTGTCTGTGTTCCGACAAGTCCTTGCAGGGCAAATAAAACCTAGCAAAAGCCTACTGTGACATGTCCTTGTTATACAATCCACCACTCCTGAGGCATCATCCACTCTCATTTACACGTTTTACTATGACTTGATGCATAGCCTGATACTTAGTACAACTGTAACATGTTCAGAGGATAACCTATTACCTTTGACTCAGTTATTTTATGTGAATTTTTATTGAGCCCTTTTGCAGCATGTCACTTTGTTTTCCTTTCTAAAAAGAATTAATGAATTTTGTTTCAGAAAACTTAAATTACAAAATGTTTGAAACTGGACAGATGAAGCTATGGCATGAGTTTCTTCTCCAAAACACTCTAGGTAAGTTTTTTGTTTTTACTGCTAAATTCTCTTGCTACAGATGTGTCATGATTGTTCAAGTGATTACAGAACTGCCTAATTGTGTCAAATGTAAAGAGCAGTTTTAGAATATGAACTGCAGTACCAACATATGTTTGCAGGAGACTTCAGGTGATACAAATACCAAATCTTAAGGAGAAAAATCTCTCTTCCAGTTACAAAGAGTTCACAGGAAACTTCTTATTTTGGAACCCTCAAGAGAGTTGTCTGTTTATGTTTGGAATTTCCANAGATCTTAGCGGGGTGATTTTTTAGTGATGTAGGAGACCCGTTTCTCAACTGTGCATGTGTGACCTGCTGCCGTGGTAGCAGCCGCCGCCTGGGCAGCAGAGGGGGTGCGGGCAGCGGGGGCAGCCACCATTCAATGTGTAAGTCGGGCTGCATGGGTCCCAAATAAGACCACGGGTCCGCGTTATAGGAAACCCGACTGTATTTAGTTTGGTGCCTCTATGCACACTTCACACCTACCAAAAATTTGTATTTTCTCCTGAGAAATATCAGAATAAGATACCCGTAATATGGTATTTCAGTATCTTCTCCTTACTTGTATCTAGGACATAATGTGTGGAATTCTACTCCCATTGACTTCTAATTACATAAGCTAGATAGAATATATGGATAAAGCAATTTTTTCTCAGTAGCAGTATATTTTCCATGTGAAGCATTTAATATGATCCAACTTGCAATATCAGTAGCAGATCAGAGGCTCCAAATCTATTCCAGACTTTTCTAGTCTATTTCAAGGCCTGATTAATCAATGGGAATGTTTGACTTCGTGCAGTGCTCTGAAATCTGCACATGAAAATTTCCAGCAAGTAGGCCAGCCTCTTCAGAGTTTGCAAAATATTTTTTTACCTGAGCTGCAACACAGCAAAACATTTGTATAATAGGTATTATAGAGCAGAAGTAGGAATGTGCTTTTTAACAAACTGATCGGGTAGAAGTGAATCTCAAGCAAGTTAACTTGAGACATCGGACTTAATATGACCTAGTTGCCACCAACTTGGTGGAAAACTTCCATTTGAAGCTCAATTCATGTGATGAAAACCTTATACATTTGCATCTTTCCGTCAACTTATAGCACTGCTCTGTTACTTCCTAGCTTAATTTAAGCAAGTACAGTAGCAAATTACATATAGCAGAGTATGGTTTATGAACAATTTGAGGTAAGATACATTTTCTGCAGCCTTTTTAGAAACATCTAGCATACTCAAAAGTTTGGCAAAAAGAAAACTAGTGACTTTATTACAAAGTCTGAAATCCAACCAAAATGTATTCTTTTTCTACATGGAAAAATCATCCAAATTCTGAAAGCTTTATGTACAGTGTAGCCCCGGAATTCGCTGGGGGTTGGGTCTGGGCAGGTCCCACAAGTTATGAAATCTGTGAAGATACCGAACCCATGAATATTCAACTACTCCCTGCCTGTAGCCACGCACCCTCCACTAATAATGCCTGGAGGGGCAATCCTGGGAGTGTGGCTCGCACTGTAGCACCTCATTAAAGCGGAGGAAGGGCCCTTTGGTGCTTCCCGGCCACAAAATCCAGGGTCCGGGACATTCTGCGCACGTGAGCGGTCTCACAACTCACTGAAAATCCAACCGCGATTAATTGAATATGCAGATATGCGAGCTGCGAATATGCGGGGATCACTGTAATATATTTTTACAATACAATGCTATGAATGTACTGATGTCACTCTTAGCTGCCTAACTGGCTTGATGAGTTCCTGAGATTTAAAGTATCTTCTTATAAACTGTACAAAGACAAAATTAACTTCTTCAGAATATTTTGTGGATACTTCATTTGCCTGTGCCATCTACCTATCTATATATATCTACCTAAGAGTATTTTTTCTAGGCAAGAACAAATTGAAATTTGGCTGATGATTCTGAAGCATCTTATAAACATTTCAGATGAATGATTGCATACATCTTAACACAAGGAGATATTGTCATAATTAAACAAAGGAACACAAGTTCCACTTTTTAGAATTATAGCCTGTTTAAGGCAGATAAGCAGCACAAGTGGGAATGCTTTATCAGTATGCTGCTAAGTATATTCACCACAGATTCAGCAATTACCACTACAGTGGCCTACAAGTACGGGGGAAAAAAAAAGACTGTGCAGGCTAATCACTAACAGTGTTCATGTCCATCCATTACATCCTTGCAGGCCAGCATGAACTCAATATTCCACATTATACTAATCTTGACCTCCATCAGCCAACAGAAAGCTGACCATGACTTTGCAGCTACTGTACACAAGGACATGTTTATCATGAGGTAGCACCAGGCAGGTTTCAAGCATACCATGCAAATGGAATACATCAAACCCTTTTTCTGTGACAAACTGCTTTGTCTTGGTTGCTACAGATTCCTGCAAATACCACCCATTGAAGAGATCAGGAATCTGGCTTTAAACCACCCATGACAAACTTTAAATAGTAGAAATCTATTTGTTATGTACTTGAACACATGACAATTTGAAAATGTTGTTTTGGTGAACTGGATTGTAGTGCGAAACAAAATGAAAGAGGAATCCTATTGCTGCAACTAACTACAGTTGGCAGCACAGTCTTTTAGACCACCAGATTTACACAGCAGATGACCTCATCAATGGAGAGTAAAACAGCTAGGGCCTTTCTTCAAAGAATATAAAATGTAATTCTTTAAGCTAAACATTTAAATTAACGAAGCAATACGCTGACTACTAAAATAGTCCTGTACTTCTGCCAAGAACTTGAACAACAGTAAATCAAGAAACAGAACAGCACTTCAGGCTGAGATTTGACAAGCACATAAGGCAATTTTTAACTGCTGCTGTTCAACCATCCAGCTCACCTCTTACATTTACCTTCATAGTTTTATGTCCTCCCTTGCACAGCCTTCGTAAGGTCCTATGTTAAGCAGATTCAAGCCAGCGGAAAGTGAGGTTCTGTTCTGGTTTGGTTTTTTAAAACCAGTGGTCAGTGGGGCAGAGTGGTCTTCTGCCAGACTAATGTGTTGAAAGAGTTCTGCAAAGTGTTAGGAAGGATGGAGTTACTCGGCTTGGAGAAGGTAAAACATCACCACAGACATGCTGCTGGAGTCATGCTGCTATGAAACCAAGTACGTAACACTAAGTAGTAATGCAGCATACTAATAATACATTTCTTATGTTTTTTTAAACCTCACTCAATGCTGTTGGCAACGCAGCAGCTATTCCAACTGACATGCTCTGAGTATCAAATGACTATCCTGGTTTTGAACAAGGAACATGAAGAGGTCCTTTCTGCATGGCAGGCTTCCAGCCTAACCTCTAATACAACTGGGAGGGAGGAGAAAAGCTTTGGTTACCATTGAAATGTAGTTCACAAATGGAAGGTGATTAATTAGATGGTATTGGAGTTAAGACTGTTGTGTAGCGAATCCATAGAGAGGCTAGGAAAGCATTAAAGTTAGTTGAGTAAACGTCGCTTTGCACTCCAATATTTTTTAAAGCTTCTTTGGTTTTAATTAAGAATAATTTTAACAGCAATCAGTGTGGATCAGACACCATGTACCACCATTCTCACTTCCCCATTCAACGCAGCTGGAATAAGCACTATGAATGGTATTTTTCAGAGTTTTCTTTGTTTTATCTGGTTTGGATTTCTGGACAAAGTGCTGACCTGCTAGTCTTACGAGCTCCTGTTTACTGAGGTTCAAAAAAACACAACAAAAAACACAAAGCCTGTGTTACGTCCAAATAATTTTTAAGACTTATGAACACCTTTGACTAATAAGCCACACTTTTAATCCTCTCAGACGTCAGACATACGTGCAAAAAAACCGCATTAGGAATGATACTGTTGACAAAATTAAGATAAAGACAAGAAGTTGTCTTCAGGCACAGAACTAATGACATGATGATGGCAAAGAGTTCCAGAGGCACTGTGCAGGACACACAGTGGATAAAAAGGTGACAAATAAACTTCAGTGTAAATATACATAAGCTAATACATCTGATGAAAAATAATATCAGTTACCATCATAGTATGAGACACCATGATGACAAATGATTGGAGAAAAATATCCAGGAGGCATTATTGACAGATCCCTAGAATTAACAGTTTTATGTACAACAGCAACAAAAAAACTTAGCAAAACATTGTCCATCATGAGGAAAGGCATTGAGAAGACAGAGCATATTTATACAGCCTTGGTCTATCCATCTCTCAAGCACTGTATGACATTCTGGTCTCTGCCTCTCAAGGACAGATTCCAGTCAGAAAAGGGCAAACAAAATATCAAAAGGATGGAGTGCCTACCTTAGAAAAAAGAAACTCAAGGGGATCTTCACTTAGGAAAGAAGGCTGAAGTAAGATACAATCAATCACACCGTGATGGCAGTGAATAAATTAATGGATAACTTCTGCTTGCTAAATCCTCCATTCATAGATCTATGGGACCTTTAACAAAGCTAGCACATTAGTTTATAGAAGATTAAAAAAAAAGCTAGTAGTAAGCTTCTGGCACTTGCCACCACAGAAGGATGTGACGGTAGCAAGCATCAGCAAGTTTGAAAAAGACAAGTTCTTGGTTTGCAGGTCCACAAATGGCCTCTAAGAGCGCTGAGGAGATACATGCATACCACCTCTGATATGAAGACTAAGTATGCAGGAAGAGTACACCCCCTTATAGCATCCCTTTAATGTTCCTGTTGGAAACCAAACTCTGAGTATGAAGGCCCTCTGATCTGACCCAGTAGCGCTTTTCTGATGTTCTTAACTTCAGTTTTCTCTATCTTCTACTAAGCTCTGAAAAAAATGCAGAGGTTACACCTCTGCTTCTTATCTGCTGTGAAAGACAGACGTCAGATTTGAATAACAGCAGACCTTTAGTATAAATTCTAACATACAATATCATATGTTAAACTATAAATTAGAATTAGATCTTTAAACAAAAATAAGGGACAGACCCAGGAGGAAATACATGCATTAGTCCAGCCAGTATGACCCTCACAAAGCCACAGATGTTGTTCCACAGCAGGATCAGCTATTTCAGTGAAAATGTAGCCACCTGCTGAGGGACAAAAGAAACAAACATCAGCCCCTCAAACAGCTGAGCTGCAGAACTGCTCAAAGGGAAGAAAGGTTAGGCATGCGAGTCATTCGCATTTTTACTAAATCAAGTCTCAAAAGGTAGTAAGAGTTAAAACCTTCTGGTACTCAGATGGCAGTCCTAAAAAAATGAGTGCAAAGCTGGTAACTACAGGGTGTTTTCTGCCCTCTTCTACAGAAAGTGTTTATACAGGTAATAGGCATATTATAATTGAAATATTTTGAGGCTACTGATAATACAGAATACCCGCAAAGGGAGAAGGTATGCTGGCAACACTCCATAGAAGTGAATAAATATAGCTCAACAGAATTCTCATGTGCTTTCAGTTATATAGCATTTCCCTCATTAACTGCACTCTTATCACCATTATCTCTCTCTCCAGTATTTGGCAACTTCTTGTTATTCAGACACTAAGAATGTATACTTGTATTTCATAAATAGATGTAGTGATACATTTTGTGATACTTTAGATCATAAACATATATGCATTATACATTTTAATTCTTACAGGAATAATAATGTACAGTTTTGATGAGAAACTGTTGCAGATATCTAGACTACTTCCATTGGTTTGGGAGGCTAAATTGAGAGCTACAAAAACCAGAATGCATGAGGGTTAAAAAAAAAAAAAGTGTCTGCTCCCCACTACATATGCAATACCTGATAATTTTACATTTTAGGTAGTGGTACAAGAGGAGTGTGCTCTTAAATTAGATCTGCAATTCATTATCACAGCTTGATTCAGCTCTGTATTAATTCTACCCACAAACAGGCCCAAGACTTGTACATCCTTTCTTTCTCCTGGATGTACTCAAGAAAGTTGGTCTGGGCCACCAATGTATCTGCAGTCTGCACAGCTCTGCCAAAATTATGTCTGCCTGCCTATCAGTCAAAAAACAACTTGCCATCTTCACCTTCTTCACCTTGCCATCTTCACCAGAGATCGTCTTTGTTGAAGAGCTGTATTCTCAGCACAGGAGCCTTGGAAAGCATTCACAGCAGACACAGGAGCTCAAGAAGAGCACTCGGTCATTCATACATGCCCATGGCAATGTCAGGCAGCAGCAGATATTCCCAGCATTTGGCAACATCTGACGCCTGGGAATTGGCGACAAAAGGAACACTTAGATGCTGAGGCATTTTATCCTTCTGTTTATCTGGAATTCTGCAGAGCTTCCATCCATCAGCATTTAGAGTTGCTGTGTTTGCTGAAGACAGTGCTAACAGCTACAAATCAGTATTTTAACTGCAGTTCAAAAACAGAATTAGCTTTCCCAAAGAGATCAGCATACTACTCGCATGATCTACCTAATACGACTAGGAGATACACCATTCATTCATTCATTCACTCATCTTTACTATGAGCTTCTACCACGCTTCAGTGGTTCAACTAAATGTACATAAATACTTAATTCTAAAAAGCATGCTACTTGTTTTCCCTAGCTGTATCAAAAGAAATAATTTTCCTAGTAGTCTTGACAAATCACATCAATAATATTTTAGTATCCATCTTTATCTAAGCAACTAAATAGCAGCAGGTTGGAGAACATGACAGGATTGACTGCTTTAGTTCCAGATTTCTTATTTTACATATAGCAATACTACCCTATAAAAATTACTACTACTACTAGAAAAGCAGTTTAGGAAAATCCAAAATATATTTGAGTGCCCTTTTATATAGAAGAAAACCATGAAAAGGAAACGAACAATTTCTTAAGCTTCTGCATTCTCTCCAAACTTTTAAACTAGCTATGAGCATTATATGATTATAATGCTTGTGAATATTAATAACTGTGTAGCTTATTAATATTTTTTACCAAGTAAACAGTTAATACACTTATATTCATTGTAGTGGTGGGACAACTGCTGCTCACAAAAGTTCATTACCAATTAACAGACCGAGAAATTAAATAAACACTGAATCGAGCGCCTTTCTGAAGTTATACAATTGAAATATTTTGATATTTTAGAAAATATTTCCTCAGAACTGTGCAAGGGGGAAAAAATTGGCTACGTAACAAATACATTCTGCTGTACATACATCCTCTTAGGAACAATCCCAGTGAAATGAGTACCACAAATAGACTATTCATGTGCTGAAAGTTCTACAGTTTACCCATTCATAAACTAGATTTTCAGGTTAAAATCTGGTGTCATTCACAAGAGAAAAAAGAAATTGACAGAAGTTTGGGGTTTTCTTTCCTAAGGAAGTATATAAGCAAAACACAGGGGGGGGTCACAAGGCAGACTAGCAGAGAGGAGTGCATCTCAGACATTGCACCATGACTGCATGCAACATACCTGGAGCAGGATTGCTCTCTGAATTAACTTAAAATACTCTGATGACTTTGAATCAAGTAAAGTAAATGAGGTTTCTGAAAAAATGGTTTGACAATATTGCATTAAATGGATCTAGGCAGATCTATCCAGAACTGGTGATGTACAAGAACTAAAATGTCATTTGCAATTTATATTGTCAGAAATGTTATTTAGTGGGTAAGTATGCAGGGAGAGAACAATATTAGCCTGCATCAGTAATAAATTCCACATCTTAAGTCTTTTACACTTACTTGTACCTTCCCCACAGCTGTAAAAACGGACTTCAGCTCCCCAAAGCCAAGGATGGATGTGTAACAATGGCAAGTGCACTGGTTATTCACCCTTGCATCTATCACATGATTTTCAAAAATTATCAAAACATGTGTCACGTGATTGAATGCATCCTTATTACAACTAGTATATCAGAATACTCTATCAAGAAAGACAGAACAAGATTACTACGCTCCTAGAAAGTCGAAAAGGAAGCTTAAACCTACAGAAGAACAAAAAACCCCAATTCATATAAAAAGCTCTTTGCGTATTCTGCAGACATTCTTTCTTAATGTTTAAAATGCCCAACCCAACCCATGCAAAATACGTAACCAAGATAACAGGAGCTATGTTCTCTTCACCTGTTAATGGTGGATGCTGTCTTGCTTCCTACTGAATCGATGTCAAAACTCCTCTTTATTTCCATGATTGGAGGACCAAGTCCTTCATGACAAAGTCTGGCAACATCCTCTCAGATTCCTTGAAGTGTTATATAATCAAGATGCTCACCAACATCCAGAAAGACTACCTAAAATCCAGTTTTATCTAAATTAACAAGATGTGACAATACTTGAAAGCCTTCCAACATTATCTTCTGTGACTAAAAGCACAGGAGGTTGAAGACAACGGAAAAGAGTACATAAGGATAAACGGGATTTTATCTTTGGAGTATCTTTGGAATTCCTCCGTCTCCATAGCCAATGGTCATGTATCAACCGTCACCGTTACACTTACTTCAAAATAACTTTTCTTGGAGCTAACTGTGTTAACAACTTCGGGATACGACCTGCGGCCACATCACCACCGCCACCGCCGCGTTCGACTGTGTGACTCGCCCCACTGGGCGACCGGGACCACCTTCGAGCAAAAGCCTTCCTGGCGGGCAAGTTCAGAGCGCCGTCTCCAGACGAGCCTGGCCGCGCCGTGCGCCCCCAGCGCCGCCGGCCTGGGCCCGTCCCGAGCGGGCAGAGCCGGGGCCGA
>WEKX01013961.1:9928-25740 GCA_013390025.1 Pitta sordida | reverse complement strand
GAGAGAGAAGGGGCGGCGCCCGCCCGTCCGTCCGTGGCGGCGGCAACTCACTTTGTTCAGCATCTGGAAGACAATCGGGGGGAGAAGCGTGAGCGCCGGTGAGACGCGGCGCCCCAGCACCCGCCCCGCCGCCCCCTCGCACGCACCTCGGGGTTGATCTCCATCGGCTGCCAGGCCATAGCTGCAGGGCGGCGGGGAGCCGGGAAGAAGGCAGGCTGCACAAGGATGACCCCCGCGGCTGTTCCGCTGCTGAGCCGCCGGCGACGCTGNCCGCGGTGTGCGGGGCCGGGTGCTGCCCAGCCCCGGGTGTCGCCGGCGGCACGGGGGACCCCGGCCCCCTGATGTTGGTGTGCAGAAAGTGCTGGAAGCGGGCGGGCAGAGTGGGCAAGAGGTTGGCATCGCCCGGGGCAACAGGTTTGTCCTCCACCATCGTGCCCAGCCCCCGGGCCCCGTTCATCCCGAAAGCCCACGTCTACGGTTATGTGCCTGAGCGCTCCTAGTCGCTAGTCCCTGCTCTGTGTGTGTTGCATAAGTGTACAATGCTTTCGATATTCAACAAAGTCATTAAACACTTATTTTAAAATTTTCAGTACGATTGTGAAATCGTCATGGAAGTCTCCCGTCTGCTGATTGTACCTCTGCCGTTTGATCCAACCCCTGAACCAGTCCAATGAAGGTGGTTAAAAAATAGTGGGCTTTTTATCTTTTATTCATGACCTGACAGTTTCTGCACACAATATCTTTGGACTAGAATATGTCTGAATAAGGAAACAAAACCCAACCTGCTCAAAGTGCTGGAAATCACGTGGACTCCAAACAGCCTTTCAGATTTTACTGGTAAACAGCCTGATGGGAGCCTTGTGGATAAGCGAGATGCTTCACAGTTGTCTTTCAAACAATGCAAATACTGAACAAAAGAGTCAGCTGAATGTCTGCAGTCCGTTTGGTTTTGATGTCTTTCTTCCTTTGGTTTTCCATTCTATTTCAGAACGATTTGGACCCCAGTGAAGCAAAATTTCTAAATGCTGCTCTGATTTCAAGCACATTTAAAATAATTTTAGATCTAGATCTACTATTGCACTCTAAGTTAGTGGGGGATCATTCACACCAAGTGGTTGAACACATATGTTTTTGAACTGAGACCTATTCATCAACATTACTCAGTTTACAATGAGCTTCTTGGGAAAGAAGCTTACAATTTAATCTTGGAAGTATGGCCATAAAAGGTTCAAGATGTGGTGCCACACTCATTTTAGCTGTAACGAGACTTAGTGAAATAAAAACAGGATAGCAAGGAGGAGTTTGTGCTGTATTTTATGGCCAAACCTGAGATGTTTCCAGACAGGATGAAGTCTTTAACATCTGGGCTGATCATGCTTTGAACATGATCTCGAGGCATCCTGAGTGTCCTTCCAACCTGAAGTACCCCATGATACAGTAATTCAGTCTGTCACACTGAAGGGCAAAGCAGTACACACTGTTCAAAATCAAATATTTTCAGGGAAGACAAGGAGGGTTCAGAGTAAATGACAATATCCTTTATTTCTGCCTTTCTTCTCCCTTACTGTAGCTGAAAACAGCCCTTGACACCTATAAACAACATAAAAATGGCCTGAAATATTTATTTTATATATTGTATCTTTCACTATCTTTCCTTTTATGAACAACTGTTCATGCACTGTAAGATGCAAGGATACCTAAGCAATATGAATGAACATGTCTGATGCTAATGGTCCCTGATACATGTGTAGGAGAGACTGAATGCAGCTCTTCTGAGAGGATGCCAAAGCACATCTTGCAGCCTACAAAAGAGAAGGCTAAAAAAAAGGCAAGAAAATCCTATTTCTGAATTGCTCAACAGCAAGCCATGGTTATAGCTTCAGCCTGTCTCAGCAATGGCGGTGCTCAGATCTTTAGGTTACAGTTATCCCTGGGATGGCTCCTGTATCTAGGCTGTGGAGAGAGACTGCTAACAGTCATGCAAGTGTAATTTCAGGCTCTGCATGCTATGAGCAGCATACAGCAAGTGATACCAAGAGTGTTTCTATGGGAGAATCTGCCAAATCTATCAATATGTAACTTTTCAAATAAAGAGTAACAATATGAAACTGGTAAAAAACCTGCTACTGTTGCATAAAAACATCTGCCTCCAGAAAGTCTCATAAAAAGTGAGTGCTGCGTGATATGCAGTCCCCATTTCCTTCCTTGCAAAGAAGAAGTCTATGGATCATCTTTCTTCAGAGCAGGTAGATGCACCTAGCACATTTATTTCAAATCGTTCCTACTACTGCAATAATATAAAAACTTGCCTGAAAAAGTGATTGGACATACTTGTGAACTTTCAGCACTATCCAAACATAATAATAGTACTTGTTGTGTTCAACACTGTGAATAAACATTTTGCTCAGATGTCTAAACTAGAAAGTGTGTACACAGGAATCTTTGATACATGCATGATCTTTTGGCAGGTTTCTATCTCTTAGATATAGGAGTTGGTGTCAGTATTTAACTTCTCACCATGCTCCTGTTGAAGGTTTACATAAGAAAAAACAGACCTATAGTTAAGGACAGTTCCTGAGTTCAGAGGATCTCCTAACAAAAGCACCTATAACAAGCAGGGTGGTGAAGGAGGCAAAGCTGGCCTTAGACAATGCAGAGCTCCTGACATGGTAGCTGAGATTGTAAACTATTCTTCAGAAAATCATTTTTCTATTGTCCTGACAAAATCTAATCCCTGAGGCTATCCAAGTTCACATCTTCTGCTGCCTAGAAAATGCACTGTTCCTTTCTTCATTTTCTGATGACTCACTTCCCAGAAGGATTCCAACACATTCCTGGAAACCTCCTTCATTACCTGTGCCCTACCTTCAAAACAAGCAGTTATTGCCCGTAGCTGGCTAGTGGTGCCCAGCGAAGCGGGATGCAGGTACATGGTGGTGCAGGTGCTGGAGCCACAGGAACCCATTACTGCAGGTCACCATTCTCCTGATAACCATCCATTTGCATTTACCATACAGTGAGTGGAAAGTATCTGAGATAACTGCACTGACTTACTGTAAGTACCTCTGCTAGCTAGGGGGTTATTCCTGCCTGAGAGTAAATCCTGCCTAAGGTAAATTCTGCAGGTAGCCAGTTCAGTTTTACCCATAGCAGTGTGCTTGAGCGAGGCTGACCTATGTAGAAATGCAGCATTCTTGAAGGGTTGCTAGGGCTGCACCTGAGAAGAGCAATGCTCGTGCAGTGCCATGCTCCCTCTGGCATACCTCCTGCTTTGACAGTGTCCCTGGAGCTGTAAGCTTTGTGGCTCTCAACCCCGACACTAACCCTCACGGCAGCTCTGGGCTGAGGCCCAGATGAGAAAACTGTAGAGGGAACAAATGTGTCCCTGAAGATGTAGGATTACTGCTCTCCAAATCCTAAATCTAACCCTGTTTTTGTCACAGATCCAAAGCATAGCAGCATGACAGATGCTATGGAGAAAACTAACTTCATCCTACTCAAAACCTGTACACTATGTCACAAGGTACCAAACATAAAACATGACAAACCAACTTGAGGCCACTGCAGGGACAGCTGGCATCAGGAATCCATGTAAGGCTATAACATCCACCCTTCTCTTCTGGTAAATTGTCTAGAGCACAGCATCAATTCCTGCATGGGAGTGTCCCAAGCTTTAATTAGAAGATAGATGGATCAATAGGCCAAGCAAGTGAGTGCTTTTATAGAGGGTCTGCATTTCTGAAAGATTTGAGCAGGAAGAGAAATGTGTTTGTTTCTGAATTGCAGTCAGGTTAATTTAAATACGTCTGTGAGGAGTTTTGGTGAGTCTTAGTGAATGCAGCCCAGCATGTGGGGCAGTTTAGGTCCAGCCACTACTCAGCAACTGTCTGTCAGCAGCTGCTCTCCAGGTCCATGGGCCAGGAGCTGAAACATCTCCAATTTCAAGCAGGAGACTAGGAAGTCAAAGAAATTCAAAGCAGCTCAGAGCTGAATTGGAATAGGGGGAAAAATCCCAAATCTTTCATTACTTCATGTAAAGGTTAGAAAAGTTATGTCCTTATATTCACTCATCCACAAGAAGTGTATGTTTTGGCTAGGAGATGTAATAATTAAGGGCAGCGGAGGTGAAGACATGTTGCAGGGTGGGAACTCTGGATCTGGCCTTTGATGAAGACCATCTGGAAATGGGTAACACAGAAGCAATACAGATTGAAGGGTCAGGCTGATGAAAGGGGCTGCTCTCCAAGGGCTGGCTTTGTATTGACTACTTGCAGTGACTCTGCAATTGCTCTGAACTACAGCCAAGTCCACCAGCATGTGAAGAACAAACTCTACAGAGTGCAATGACTCTTCTGGAAGTCTGTAGATGGAAGTGTTAAACTGCTGAAGTGTAACTTTGAAGGCTTGCCTTGGTAGTCTCAGTTCTGAAAACTGTGGCCGTGGTTTTCTTGATTTTCAGACCTGCCTGGCAGGATGCTTATGACTTTTCACTTCATTCCTCTGCAAAATCATGTCCACCAAACAGTGACCGTGTCTCTCAGAGGCATGCAATAGCATGCTTTGTTATAGTAGAAGTAGGACAAACAGAGAGTGACTCCTTTCTCTTTTCACAAAGAAAGGCAGGAGGGACATCATTGTTGTCAAGGATGTCTGAGGAAATGATATGCTATCTGGTTATGAAAGATATGAAAGCTTGCAAGTTTGTCTTAATGGATAAGCAAGACAGTATATTTGCACCTGCGCAATTGGCGTGTATCTCCTTTCCCTCAAATGCTTTCCTTGGTGATACATATTAGCAGTCCTCTGTTTTTCCTCTATAGGCAGGAACAATCCATCTTTCTAGTCCTGTAGAAGAAAACAATCCCTCTTTCTTTCTTCTGTCTTTGTTTTGTCAACTTAAGTATTCTTAGGATTAGTGCTTTTATCTGGAGACACAAAATATACATTTGAAGAGGACTTCATTCTGTGCAATGTTTCAGCATAATACATGTAATAGCTAATAATAATGAATTCTGCTGATGTAGGACTTCGATAATCTGCGATAAGGATGTCCATAACTACTGTACTTACATTTTCATCCAGTGAATGCTTTCCTCAGTTTAACAGACACAAGACAAAACAAGATGAACCATATGATTTAAACTACTGGTTGCAAAAGACTTGAAAAGCAGCATATACTTGACTCTTGTAATACAGTCTCTAGTACAATGCTGTGCCTCTTCCCAAGCACCATGTTGTGCCAGGCATTGTGGGGTGACCCCAGTCTGTTTCTCCCTGCAGTCTTCAGTTTCTTCAGTCACAACATAGCAAACCGTATACTTAGACTTGCTGTTGGACATTCAACATCCATACATAACATCCAGAAACCATTTACTTCTACTCTGGGACTGCTGGAAGAGTTTACCTTAGATAGATTTCTTGTTAAACAAAATAAGGCCGCTCAAAATCAGCTCCAGAGCACTAGCCACTCTTAAGATGAGAGGAAACTCGGAGAGGAAAAGAAGAGGGTTGAGACATGTCAGTCAGGTGGAAGGTTATCAGGACAGTGTACTTTTTTAGTACTAGTACTTTTACAGTGGTAGAGATGTGCTTCCTCAGGTCAATGGGGTGCTGAGGAAAGGAAAATACCTTCTTATATCAGTGGTCTCCATTCTCAAGAGCTAAACCTCTTCAGGGAAAGTACAGAATATATGCCTTAGGGTGCTGCTGAGGGGGGGGGTCTAACTTCTGCACAAAGTCTGCTGTCACCTGTGGTCTCTTTACATGCTAGCAGATCATTGCTGTTTCTTGGGGGAATGTGAGGAGCAAATTAAGAAATGGGCTTGCCTGCTGTTGGATGAACAAGTGCCGTAAGAGAAGATCAAGGGCTTTTGTGTCTGTTGGAGATTAAAATAAAGAAAAAAAAGGAGGAGTGTTGGTTCTTGTCCAGCTTGCATGACAACAGAGGCATCTGTAGACAAGAAATCTTGTGTGAAGAGGGTTTGCTGTGAAATCTTGTTCAGCAGAACAAACCATCTCACATTACTATATCCTGAACTTCAGCTTATCTTTCTTTTTTCTTTTTTCTTTATTTTTTTTTTTGGCGGGGGAAGGAAAAGGAGACCGATAGTGATGGGCAGATGTAAAAGGCATTCCTTCATCCTGTCTTTTTTATGGAAATAGAGAATTTACAGCATTTAAAGTAGTTGACACTGCAAATCAGTGAACAACAAAGCAACATCATAGAAATAATCTAAAACCAGAAGATTTTAGCTCAGTCACAGAATCTTGAAATATTCCTGCTTTGTTCAACATAACTGACAGGGTCCTGTATTCTTACAGTATTTTATGAGTGGTCTTCTGGTCAAGTGTTTCCACCTGAATCTGGTAGATGTGTTCATCCCCACCTATAGAAATTCTGACATAAGTTGTGTTCAGATCAGCATGTTCTTTAAAAACTCTACCACCATAAAAAACCTGTATGGGGTAGTACAAGCTGCTCTGAACTCCTACACATCAACAAGGACGTGCATACCACAATATTTACACCAACTTGTTGTGTCGAAGGATTTACTTCCTAATCTACATTTGCGCACTCTGGAGGAGTGTGGGGATTTTGTTTTTAATAGAGAAGTACCCTGATGTAAAGCCTTAGCTGCCGAGAGTTAGTGAGAATGGTACTTCTGGCAGACTTACTTCACCTGAGGAGTGATGTTGGCACAGAGTTGCTGGCACTCCAGTGAATGAAGCTAGGTGCCTAGGGTCCCTGGCTTCTCCTGAGACCTGCCTGCTTATCTAGTTCTGTCCTGAAGTGGGCTGACTGCGCAGGACTGCATGGAAAAGACATTTTCTGCATCTGAGCTAGTGTCAAATTACCTCTTCTTCATCATAAGATGAATGTCTACGGCACAGCTTAGAGTTTCTAGTCATGACATCTATTTGGTGTGCTGGTCTGGCAGGCCGGTGACTCAGAGCAGCACAGCTCTGACTCTTTCTCGGTGTAACCATGGTAGATAAAAAGCCTCAAAGACCTGGATCTCAGCTGCACTTGCTTCTCCATTCTGTAAGAGCATGTACAAACCTTAAATGGATCCCTTAGTCATGCTAGCAGATTGTGCCTTTTAGCTGCTGAGATCTCCAAAGTCTTGCCTGTACCAATTCCTCCGTTAATTACAAATTACTAACAGTAGTTATTCACTTGCAGTTACAAGTTAAAGCTTTGGTTTCAAAATATGAAAGAATGAGAGATTTAACTCCAAATTAATAAGCATTTTCCAGAAGTACATTTGGCAGAACATAACCCTTTGCTTAAATGATAATGCTGACACAAAGCATTTTACAGGCAGTGACCATCCAGTTTACAGCTAATGCAAAACAGTCATATATGTGCTACTCTTACCAGCTGGGCAATGCAGCAGTGCAGGGGCCCAGCTGCCCTGACACTTCTGGGGATGCCGCTGGTGGAAGGTTATTAGTCTTGGCTCAACTGCAAGTGATTAACATTAAAAACTTAGTGAAACAAACCCAACTGGGAAACATTACACCTTCTAAGTGTGCCTTTGCCATGAGCCACTCAGGGTGAACCCTAGAGTCCATCTGCCTGTGCATCTTCAAAGGCTGCTCTCAGAGCACCAACGGTAGTGAGAAAAGGAGGAATTTTTTTTCCTCTCTGCTCCAGGAACTTTTCCACATTATACGAGGAGGAGAGTATTTACAAACCTCCACCTTCAGGGAAGTGTTTAGACGGTGTTTGTCAATGATGGATAAGCTATTTTTCTGAAGATCAGTTCAACAAGCACTGTTTCGAAGTGTTTACCTAAAGCATATGTGGGTATGAAAAGCAATCATTTGGTCCTTGAGTTGTACTGTTTTAGCAGAGGAGTTTAACTTATGAATGTGCATGCTGAAACAAATCTCCGTCTCAGCGGAGAAAAATATTTAGATTGCAAGTACAGTATGGATAGGAAAAACAATGGGAGTCTATCACATTCTACAGTTGCAAATATAAACACAAAACATGCCTCTCTTTCCCATGTATGTTTATACACGTAGGGCAAAATTCCCATTGAGTGCGTTTGCAGCCTGGGCTTTTCTAGCTGTATTTAGGGCATTAGACACTGGACTTTTGTCTCCCTTGTTTCAGAGACAAAGCACTGGCCTTCTGCTGTTAGCAAACCTAGCATTTCCAACTTTCTCTTAGCTTTATGTACCTCTTAATGTTTATCAGTGACTGTGAATGTGTATATATCATAACATAGAATCGTAGATTCCTAGAACGGTTTGGGTTGGAAGGGACCTTAAAGATCACCTAGTTAGGATCATAGAACCATAGAATATCCTGAGTAGGAAGAGACCTACAAATATTGCCAAAGTCCAGCTTCTGACCCTGCACAGGACAACTCCGAGAGACACCATGTCTCTGAGAGTACCGTCCAAATGCTTCTTGAACTCTGTCAGGCTTGGTGTCGCCACCACTTCTCTGGAGAGCCTGTTCCAGTGCCCAAACACCGTCCTAATATCCAGCCTAAATGTCTTCTGACACAACTTCAGGCCATTCCTAAGGGTCCTGTCACTGGTCACCAGAGAAAAGAGATCTGTGTCTGCCCCTCCTCTTCCCCTCCCAAGGAAGTTCAGACTGCAATGAAGTCTCTCCTCAGACTCTTCTTCTCCAGGCTGAACAGACCAAGTGACTTCAGCTGCTTCTCATACAGCTTCCCCTCAAGGCCCCTTACTGTCTTTGTTGCCTTCCTTTGGACACTCTCTAATAGTTTTATGTCCCTCTCCTATTGCCANGTGCGTTTGCAGCCTGGGCTTTTCTAGCTGTATTTAGGGCATTAGACACTGGACTTTTGTCTCCCTTGTTTCAGAGACAAAGCACTGGCCTTCTGCTGTTAGCAAACCTAGCATTTCCAACTTTCTCTTAGCTTTATGTACCTCTTAATGTTTATCAGTGACTGTGAATGTGTATATATCATAACATAGAATCGTAGATTCCTAGAACGGTTTGGGTTGGAAGGGACCTTAAAGATCACCTAGTTAGGATCATAGAACCATAGAATATCCTGAGTAGGAAGAGACCTACAAATATTGCCAAAGTCCAGCTTCTGACCCTGCACAGGACAACTCTGAGAGACACCATGTCTCTGAGTGTACNTAGGGCACTGCTCACTTATATTCAACTTTCCATCGAACAAGACTCACAGGTCTCTTTCCAAGGCACCGTTCTCCAGCATATTACTCCCCATTTTATATGTACACCTTGGATTGCCCCATCCCAGGTGCAGAATCTGGTACTTGCCCTCATTTAACTTCATACAGTTGGCAATTGGCCATTTTCTAAATTATCGAGGTCTCTCTCTGCAGGACCTCTTGGCCCTCAAGGGAGTCCTCCCAATTTAGTTTCACTGGCAAACTTACTTATTATACCTCTGAGTCCTACATGCAAGTCATTTATGAGGAAGTTGAAGAGCACTGGCCATAGACTGGAGCCCTGAGGAACTCCACTACTGACAGGTGGCCAGTCTGATGTTACTCCATTTACTATTACCCTCTATGCCCAACTCGTGAGTCAGTTGCTCACCCATAACAAGACATATTTATGCAGCTGTTTGCTGGACATTTTATACAGTAGGATACTGTGAGAGACAGTATCAAAAGCTTCACTGAAATCCAAAGAGATCACATCAACTTTGATCAACTAGGTGGGTTACCTTGTCATAGAAGCAAACTAAGTTTGTGAAGCAGGACTTTTCCCTCATGAAGATGCCCTGGCTGTGACCAATGACTGTANCATATTTATGCAGCTGTTTGCTGGACATTTTATCCAGTAGGATACTGTGAGAGACAGTATCAAAAGCTTTACTGAAATCCAAATAGATCACATCAACTTTGATCAACTAGGTGAGTTACCTTGTCATAGAAGAAAACTAAGTTTGTGAAGCAGGACTTCTCCCTCATGAAGATGCNGAGTGAGTTAGCCATTCTGGCCTGAGACATGGGTTTCCTGACTGCCTCACAGGGAGCTGTATTGATACACCATCTTTGGCTGCTTGCTGGGAAGCAGAACTTGCAGCAAAGTGCTTCCAGGGAAAGCTCTAAGATGCAAGAATGCCACAGCTGAAACAAGAACAGCTGGCAAANCCAACTCATAATATTCTGTGATTCTGTGATTTTGTGCTATTTGAAAAACTGCCTTTTCAAAATATTTTTAGCCTCAGAAGCAAGCTACACTGCAAAGTCTGTTGTATACCTATTTCTCAGCTGTAGAAAAATATTTGTGATCATATGATTCAGTGCCTATCAGGGCTATAGTTCCCATTTTATGCAGCCAAGGTAAGGAAATCTAGCTAGGTATTATCTGAAAGTGTGAGTCATTCTCCTTATTTGAATACCTATAATTATGGATCTTGCTCTGTGGCAACTTTTGAGTATTTTTGTCCACCAGAGCCACATAAAAAAGGTAAATGGAATTTGCAGGGAACTCAACTCTGAAAGCAATTACTGGCTTCTAGCAAAGTGTTTAGCAGCTGCTGTAGCATTTAGAAACCCTGCATTAATAGCAGCATTTTTTTATAAACAGCAGCTTTCCCTCACCTTCAAGCTAGAAAGAAGTCCATAATGGACTGTTTTCCTGCAGTGGTCAGTTGGTATATTCTTCCATTTCAAATACGGTGATCTTAAATTAACACAGTTGCCTTGCTCTTCTCCCTCAGAACTTGCCTGTAACAACTGAAAAAAAAAATGGAGTTGCCCCTGTTTGGAGGAGTGGGTGGGCTGGGTAAGCACATCATATAACCAAGGAGTTTATATGCCTGGCAGCTAGCCAGACCAGGCCACCTTTCCTTCACCTTGCCTGTAGGAAATCTCAATAAATCACTGTATAACAGGTGGGGAAAGAAGAAATTAGAGCATTACAACTAGACAGATGTCTAAGAGATCGTTTATAACTTACTTTACAACCATTCCTGGATGCGAGGATTTGCATTCCTGAAGACCTAGAATGAAACTTCAAAATTATCATTCTGCCATGCTTGGCATGTCAAGAAATTAGAGAACTGCTGGCCTAAAAATTGCTCCACTTGCCCTCGTTCCCATACAACCTTCATTAAAATAGTGGGAATGTGCCTGAGATAGCTAATGCAGTGAATGACAGAGGGCTCCACGAATATAGCAGAAGGCCTTGATTTAGTTCCTGGTTTGATTAAACTACTGGAGTAATCTTATCTGAGACTGATGTCTCATGGTCTTTACTTCTCTATGAATAACATGTAAGTTTGTTCATGGCAGAATTAGACTTTCACTATATGTTTATACCAAGGAGACAGGAACTCAAAATAACGGGAGCAATACACATAGGTCCTGAGAAGCAGTACGTCTCTGGGACTGAACCCTCCAAGCATGTTCAAGCCTGTAATGAAGAATTATATGCTACGAGTCTAATTCTTAAATCTCCCAGATGCATGTGGACTGTGTGTGGTGGTTTTCCTTCTTTCTGGAAAACTATTTGATTTCATATTTAAAATGGAGACTTAATGTAGCTGCATGCAGATGTTAGAGAAACAGTTCCAAAGAAAATTACCATTCTGCTATAACTGAATATTCCCAATTAAATTTCTGCGGTTAGGATCAATATACGTACCCAGCAAAAGATGGTGTAGGTTCCCCTGTGACGTGAAAGGGCAGCGGCACCACTAGATGGTAGCCTTGCTTCCCTCAGTCACCTCCTTCGTATTTCCCTCTGCAGCGACAGAAACGCGTTCTCGAGGTGGGATCATTGCGTTCTGCAGCGATCCGTCTACACAGATTAACCCGAAAGTGAAAAGCTGGTATATAGAAAAAGGAAGGGGAGAACTTTCCCTCATCTCCCTAGAGCACACCCCAGGGCACAGTCAGTCCTGATGTAGCGCCTTCAGACTCGGGTGGCACAGAGGAAGGTTTGTTGCAGAGTTACTTGCCAATGGAGATTCATATGAACCGTCATTCCTTGTTGTTAAGTCTGATGGACTTTGACCAAAATGAATTTGCAGTCAATAGTTCACACATAGGAGCAGCAAGACGATAATAAAATTCCTCTGCTATGAGCTGAGTAATATAAAAGGCCTCTTTCCCCCCCTTGTTCATAAATACTGTTTCATAAGATGTTTGTGCCTAAAGTACAGAGCAGTAGGTGCTCAGGGTCAATTCCTCAAGCCTGCAACTGCAGAAACTATTTAATTGAACTGGAAAAGTTAACACAGTGGATTGCTCTAAACCAAGAATTGGACTTTGATTATCCTTGTGCGTCCCTTCCAACTCAGGATATTCCATGATTCTGTGAAATATTTGATGAAACTTGCTGAGCCTAGGCAAGCAACTGCATCCACCTGGAAATGTATCCAAGAAGTGAACGTATTGAGTAGCTGTCCATTTAGGATGCATATGCAATTCCTTATTTATTTTCCCCAACACTTCATTTTTATGACTCTGCTTACTACCCTGTAATCCAAAGTGCATTATATAGACTATGTAACTAACTGTTAATCATAATTCTAACCGCACAGTGAAAACCACAATGCAGTGTTATTACACCTCTCGTTAAAGGAACATGAATTTCTGAGTATCTTGCCTGGGCATTTCTGCCAGAGAAATATATTAATAGGCTATTCACTAGTAATCTTGGTAACCCGATAGCTGTCTTGCATCTCTTCAGTAGATATAGTGCACATTCCAGGGACAGTTCTGCTTCAGTATGCTGTCAAAGCATAAAAGCTTTCCCTCCTGCTGGGTGATGTGTTTTGTTGAAGAGGGAAGCACCCTAATCTAAAATACTGGAATCTGATGAATCAGCTTTAGATGTCCCAGGAGGTCATTGGTCCTTCTTGATCATGATGGCACTCTCTTATTACAGACAATTATAACTATTTGAAAGCTTTTTTGGACTCTCATCATAGTTTGGAATATAAAAATACCAAATAACAACGTGAGTTTTAGCTTATAAAAGTGTTGCTCTTTTTAAACATATTAGAAGATTAAATCATGTCTAATTTCAAGACAAATGGAAAAATGTAGGTACCACTAGAAGAAAGAACAATACATTAAAGGGTAAGTTATTAAATATTAAAACATAATTTTCAGGTGCTTTTCTCTGAATTATTACATCTTTGCCTAATTGTTTTATGTCATCCCTAATTATTCCTTCTTTTTGTTCACCACTGTAATCATTTATAATTACAAATATTTTTTTTCTGTTCTTTAGACTGCTGGATGTCAATATGATTTTCTAAGACCATAAATATTTCTAATTAAAGATGATAATTCCTATTAATGATTCCTTTAATTGTTCTCCGTTGATGAGTGTTCCACAGAACCATAGTTGTAAAGCCAGTGAACAAAATACTGAACATTCTGGAATGCACAGGAAAAGTTATCTCAAATCTAAATAGATTTGTCATTATAAATGGTGTGCTAAACTTTAAAGCAGATTTGGACAATTCAATAGGACTACTAAACGTTTTCATTTATGAGAAAAAGAGATTGCTCATTTCATTTTTGTTATAAACTTCTTTGATCTCCTTGTACATCTTTGGTCACTGCAATACAACACTATTTACTGCTGATTGTTTTGCATCTGCTGTTCCAGGGACTTCCTAAAATTGTCAGAAGGTGTACAAATAAAAGGTCTGTTAGCATTTATATGCTTTGCACAGAACTATCATCCCATGTTGAATTTTCTGTTTTAGCAATGAGTGGTTTCTTCCCCTGTAATCTCAAAAACCTATCTGGACAGAATAGAAAATATCCCACATATTTGGAAAGCTTTAATACATGTTTGGAAAGCTTTAAAACGAAAGATCTTCCTATGGGTATGTTCTTTTAAGCCTCACTACTAACTGTCCAGAACACCGCTGTGATTCCCTACTCATCCATCTCAAAATGTGCCTATGATGAACTCAACCATAACCAAGCATACAGCAAGCAGGTTAGAGCAGTGATGTTTCCTGGCCTGGTCCCTTATTTTGTATTCTGCACATAAGGACACCCGGTGTCTTTCCATTCACACTGGTTACCTGAGTTTTGAAACCCACCAGAACAGCTGCCTGGAGCACTATGCTGGTGCCAAGAACACTCTTCTAGTCCATGACTAGAGGGGTTCGCTAATGTTCATCAGCCAATGTGGGTGTTGAACTTAACTCTGCGTCGCTACTTGGAGTCCGTATCCAGTGTGAAAAACAACTCATTCTTAGAATTAAAGATATATAACATTGTTAAGGTTGGAAAAGACCTCTAAGATCATGAAGTCCAGCCATTAACCTGACACTGCCAAGTCCACCACTGAACATGTCTCTCAGTACTACATCTGTACATCCAGTTAAGCACCTCCAGGGATGGTGATTCCACCACTTCCTTAGGCAGCCTGTTCCTATGTCTGACCACATTTTTTATGAAGAAATTTTCCCTAAAATCCAATATAACCCTCTCCTGCTGCAAGTTGAGGCTGTCTTCATCTTGTCCTATTGCTTTTTACTTGTGAGATCAACCCCCGCCTGTAGAGAGCAAAAAGGTCTTCTTCTAGGTGGGCTTCCAAACCTTCTTGACTGCCTACCTCTCTGGCTCTCATTATTGCTGGAGGATCGCTGGGATACAGCAGCTGGCATTTTGGGAGAGTAATGCCAATGATAATCTTGATACGGGCATTACTACTACATTTGCCAAGTACAAGCCAGATCATTCTTCTCCCCTAAAGAGAAAAGATTTTTTTTTTTTAATTGTTTGTGTGCCTCAAACACAATCCCTACTCCTTCACAGCGGGACATCTGCTCAGGAGGCTTCCGATGAGCTCTTGTCTTCAAGGCTCCCAACCCACCTCCGCAGAGGGACCGTCGGCCTGGGGCCAGGCAGAGCTGGAGCGGGTTCTGACGGGGTTCCCGGGGTGGGAAGGGGATCTGGAGGGGATCGNAGGCCGGGCGAGGGTCTCTCCGCCCTTGGCCGGGGCAGTTCTGGCGCATCCCGGCCTCGGGGATGCGGGACGGGCGCGGTGCGGGAGCGCTGCGGTGCTGCCGCTGCAGAGCGATGGCCGAGCCCGGGGCGAGCGTGGGCTCTGCGCCCGCGGGCGGAGAATAGCGGCGGGGCCGGGCTTGTTCTGCTGCTGCTGGTGCGGCAGAAAATCCTGGAAAGTGACAGAAGTGCCTGTAGAAGTACCTTCACTCCTCCCCTCTCCCCCTCCAAATTGTTACTAGCGTGAACTTTGCGAATTGAGCTCTGTGTTTAAATTGCAGTCGAAGGCTGCGCGCAGGGTTGCAGACGGGAGCGTGCAAAAAATACAGTCCTTGGAACAAATCACGGACTCTGTCAATCCCACTTGGAAGTTCTCAGGAATTTGCTTGGGTTCCAAGGCAGCAACGGAGCTACTTCTCGTTGCTGCTAGAGAGAGTATGAATTCAGACGGATAAAATGGAAAGTATAGTGGTTTGTATTTGTACCTCATTTCTTTGCCTGCTTGTTTTCAATGTTTTATAATTCTTGATTGCCAGAGAGGATAAATGTCGTTCTTGGCTTTAATCTCAAAATAACTAAAACTTAGGACAAACCCCAGCCTGGCAGTGGTGATGGGCTGGCATGCTTTTTGGATTGGAGATGCTGTTGGTAGCTGTACGTGGTAANGGGTGGGAAGGGGATCTGGAGGGGATCGGGGCGGGGGGTCGGGATCGGGAGCTGGCAGCGGGACACACGCCCCACGGCTCTGGGCGGCGGCCGGGGCGGAGGGAGAGGAGGGGCGGCGGCGGCCGGCGGCCGGAATCGTTTCCTGGGTAAGCGCCGCGGCCGGGAAGCGTTTCCGGAAGGTTGGCTGCATCCCG
>WEKX01013960.1:7689-27942 GCA_013390025.1 Pitta sordida | reverse complement strand
CCCAGCAGATATCAGGCAGATTAAACCTCCTGCAAGAACTAGGACAGCGAATCTTGAGGCTGTCTCTAGTTGCTTAAAGAGCAATTGCTACAAGCTACAACGGATGCAAACTTTCTTTTACAAGGCGTAGTTCAGGACTTGTCTAAAATAAAGAGTCTACCATACCAGGTTCCCTAACAGAAATGCAGTTATTTTAAATTTGTTTACTGAAGCAGTACCACCTGCACTTCCAGATCTACCAGGTATTATTCCAAAGCCCACAGGATTTTGGGAACATTCCTCTCCAAAGAAGAGAAAACTAAAGAAAACTAAAAGAAGCTAAAAATCCTTTTTGCAACTCTTCTTAGGTAGCTGACTTTACTTCAAATACCAGGACATACCTTATTTGATCCAATCAAACACAACCACACAGTCATATTCTTCCATTTTTATACTACTACAGAAAACACAAGAAAGTGTTTGTGATGAAACTAAATGTAAAGCATTCACAAGTACTACAGCAGCTTGTACAGTGCAGACTACCAGAATAAAAAACTGTACAAAACCCTAGAAATTCAGTTAGGCAGTTCTTTATCCAGTCTCTTCTGCTTTCTTATCACCAAGCCTTCAGAGAAACAGTTAATATCGTGTTTGTTTTACAGGAGTAAAAGCAGTCTTGGCAACAAACTCTCAGGGGCAATGAGAAGTATCTGTAAAGAGAGGATAAAAGTGTTTCTGGCATTTTATACATTCAGAAACTGACTTACGCTAGTGGAGACGCAGTTGGAGATTTTGCTTGCCTCCTGCTTTTCAGGGCACGAAGTTTATCCCCTTGTGTTAAACCATTTGTTTCATCGTCATCACTGTACTGATTAAGTGGAGGTAAGGGAAGGAATAAACCAAGATTAAAATATAGAAACTTTCATATTTAAGAATTACTCTTATCTTAAATCTTAAAATTAGAATTATCTCAACAGGAAAAATTCAAAGGAAATTTACTCGCATAAATACAGTTCTGTTCCTTCCAGTTTCCTGCTGTTTTAGAAGCTGTAAACCATTAAGTGGTGTCATAAATTACACAGATCAGAATATTGTCTATTTTTAAACAGTGGAAACAATATACTATCAAGTCTTTGCTTAGATACAGAACAAACTTCACTAAATACAGCATTTCCCCCCTTTACTTGCCTTTTTAAAACAGCAGTACGGTCTTTTTCAAAAGGCACGATCAAAAGGTATTATGGAAGTTGCAATTACTTAGAAACTAAAAAGAGTAAAAAACCTTTCAACCCTTCGCAATGAAGTAACAGACAATCCAAAAGAAAGTCACAGTGTTTTTGATTGCAGATTTTGAGTACTTTTTTAGGCTATTATTTACCTTGTTACTAAAGACTGAAGTATGATAATGATGCTCCTACTTCACCTGTGTTCTGAACTTCATTTTTCATAGTTGATGTCCATACTTCCACCCCCCACCTCCCCAAAAGTTCTTTAAACAAACTGGGCAAACAGAAGAAGTATCTGATTAACATAATTTTAGTGTACCTACAGGTTTGCTCAGAACCTGAGAGATTCTCAACAGTTCCGGTTTTTACAAAAGCACAATATTTGGATGGTTACCAGTTCAATGTCCTTTTGGATGGTTCTCCTGTTTCTCGTGTTATTAATTGAAATATCATCTACTCCTGACAGAATTCTTGTTACAGCAATTCTATGGTTTCCTTTCAACTTTGCACGGAAAATATCCCCTTCTGTCCAAAGTTCTGCCTGTTTGCTATTGTAACATGGAAAAAAAGGCCCAAAACACAACAAATTAACACTGAAGATTATTAAGTGTACAATAGAAGAAGAAGATATCTAGATTTATTTTTTTTTTCTTTAAATCATTTACAGTCAGTCTACTTACTCCATCAGGAAATGTTGTTGTGATCCAATCACCGAACCAGGTCTATTTATTCTAATCCAGGCAATAGTTTCAGCAGCTGTCATCCGGTAATGCTTCATGATATAACAGGCAATAAGGGTGCCAGTTCGTCCAAGACCAGCTGTGTAAGATAAAAGAACAGCTTCTTTTTCACACCCATCTATCTTTATCTAGAATCTGCTGTAACTACAGACATTGTTACTTCCTACTTGCTTAGTTTATTAAACAAACTTGTACTGATCAAACTTGGTTAAGTGCAACTTACCCTTTGATATGTTTTTCAAATATGTACAAGCTTACTAACATACTGTTCTTATTCTTTAAGTGAGGTAACCTTCCAAAGCCAATGACTTTACAAATATCCAGAAGCCAGTCTGTCTATGTATCACAGAATCACAGAATCACAGAATCACAGAAAATTATGAGTTGGAAGGGACCCACAAGGATCATCTAGTCCAACTCACCATCTAATACCCGTACAGTGACCAAGAGCACATCCTAGAGCGTAATACCAACCTAGATGCCTCACAGTCTAGCAGGCCACTCCGAGCCGGAAGGGGCCCAGGGTCATCCAGCCCTACACCCCCCAGCTAGACCATGTNTATCTATCTATCTATCTATCTATCTATCTATCTATCTATCTATCTATCTATCTATCATGTATGTATATAGGTATGAGAACGCTTTTATGAATGGGATAAAACAGCTGGCTTTTTATTCCAAATTCTGATGGCACCTTCTTACAAACTGATCATACATTGTACTGAAAACCAGATGCTCTTCCATTCTCTCCTCCAATTAGTTTCCTCAACACTCAAGAAAAAGACAAGATTTGCAATAGGCAAGTCTGGATACTAGGTGGCACAGGCAAAAAGTAATTTAGAATGAGAAACTATCTTTGTAATGGCCGTCAAAACAGTTCTATTTAACCTGGGAAACATGAGAAGGAAAGGAAGACAGCTCCAGCTAAGTGGCATCACTCCTCAGTCACTAGCTGTAAATGTCAAATCTCTCACCATCTTCTCTCATTTAACAATTGAGTGATCAACGCTAGTGTAAAGCCTTCTATATAATCCAACAGCCAGGAGTATCACAGAGCACTTTTCTTGATTTGTCCAGCTTTAAGAACAGGCTACATTTCCTTCTCTTTTCTCAATCATAAGAGCAGGCTGAGCAACATAAAGTTAGTCTAGACACCACTAGTATGACATATATCAAAGAATATCTGAATTTGAATGGAAACAAAGCACTTATGGCATTGATACTCAATAAAGTGGTACACCTGAATTTATCACCTCAGTGAAGAATAAAGAGTTTGCACTTTTTTCCCCAACGGTCAAGGTGCTGGTTTTAACAGCTCTTTCAGTTCCCAGTATAATTCTGTTAAATGGAGCAAATAGATGGCAGATCCAGGAACAAAAATGCATTATTGCAGGTTCAAAGTAAACAGGTTAAAAAAAGGCCATTCTACTTCAATAAGAACATTATCAGGTATGCTAGTGAGGGAAAGTATGTTTGGTAAGACTTCTAAAGACAGTGTGGGGAGGAAAACATACTGCCTTCAGAATCACAGAAAACTGAACCTTTATACTATCTGCATTGAGTATGCTCTGAAAATCCTGACAGTCTAACTTTGGAGGAACAGATATTCAGAGCTTGTCCAGTGTAGCTAGTATAATGAGTTTCTGAGTGATTATGATTTTGGTCGTTTTGAAAGTACTGTCACATTTTCTGAGGGATCTCCTCAAAAAGCTGCATTGATATTCTCAAAAGTTTACAATTTGGTATATTTAATCATGTATTTTCAGAAAGACTTATAAATCTTGCCAGGAGTTCAAATTCCTGCTCTAAAACATCCTTTGAAAGTGCTAACACTTCCTCACAGGAAGAGCTGTTAATACTGGAAAGCTTACTTTCTCCAATCTCATTTTTGGGAATGGCGGGAAAAACTTTTCTGGAACTTAAAAAAATTAGAAGATGAACTGATGAACACAACCACAGAAATAATTTCCATGGAAAAGTTGCATTTTTGGCAGTTTAGTTATTAACTAGCTACCATAGTGCAAAATACCTCAGAAATAGTAACCATAAGCATCACTTGTAACATAAATTGGTTTCTACACCATACCTTTGCAATGAACGGCTATAACACCTTCAGCATTTTCACAAATATTTAGAAATGTTTTAACTATAGTGTCACTAGGTGTGCTTCCATCAGCAAAGAAGAGGTCAAAATGCTCAAATCCAGCATCTGTAAATCGTTTGGCATCATACAGTTTTTTGTTGAGGCGTATTATAGTGGTGACCTTATGTTGCCTGAAGTATGGGAAATAAGCCTCTGGAGCATGGTGGGGATAGCCTATTTGAGAAAAGAAGGGAGGAAAAAACCCCAAGAATAGAGTAAGGCTCAAAAAGATAAACAAAGACCAAAAAACAAGAGATACAAGACTACCAAAATAGAACTTATGTTCAACATAAAGAAATAGACTAACCAAAAATGGAATTTTAACATAATCACCTAGGTCAAATACAATTGAACCAAGCATTAAAATTTTACTGCCAGAATTCTTATGAAAGGAAAAGACCCAAGGGAAAAACACACTATGTGAAGAACAATTTTTAAAGCTTGCTCTTACTGATAACAATCAACTAAGAAAGCAGTGGGCTTGTGTCCCCCACCTCCTTTTTTAAGCATACCATTTTCAATTTTACTTCTTGAATGAGGTCCACTGAAGGCAATGAATTTGTTTGGTATTATCCAGTTAAAATCTCCATTTTCTGCTCTCTGTCAAGAGAAAATGCTTGGTTTATCATTATCCCTGTATTTTCAGGCTTTTCCTTACTGCTTCAAAATACATGCTAGGTAGAACTGATGCTCAGTTTTGGCCAAGGAAGTTACATTAGTTGACTACTTTCTTTTTTATAATGAGGATGACAGATCCTCTCAACCTCACTTTTCTTGCCTGTATTCTTTTATTTCTAAATCAGAGTTTTAGAACAATACAACTGATGCCCTTCAGATGAAAGGCAACTTCCAATTTTTAATTTTGTAGAGTTTTCTAAATTATGACACAAGTCTTCCCTCTGTTCACAATCTAAATTACGATTTCTTAGGTCCCAAGAACACTTAGTTTTCTCTTTACAGATAACTAGCAGCTTTGCATTTCTGAAACTGCATATAGTTGAGTTGCAGTCCTTCATTGTTACAAGCATTTCCTATGTGCCAAAGTAAATTTTATGGCTTGGAGTTTCCCAGCCCTTTCCTTCTTTACCTCAAAGAATGTTTGCCAACATCTTTGTCATGTATTCATAGATACATATTTTAATTTTTCTCCAACATGACTTGGCCTTGTATGCCTTCCAGTTTTTCCTCAAGACTGCTCAAGAATATGCATGACCTTTAAAAGGTGTCCAAATTTACACTCCCCAATCAACTTCCAGGGCTAAATTACAGAAAAAAAGTATTTACTTCCATTCTGGTTTCTGCTTTCCTCCATTTTGAGCCTAATTATGCTTAAATCCAAATTTTAATAATCTCTCCAATCATGCACCTTTATTTAACTATCATAGTTTAAAGAGATAAAACAGAAATGGAACTTAATACTACCAGAAAATAGCAAAAATTATAAACAATCACTTTAGCATTAGTAACAGCAAACAAATCAAAAGGTTGATACTTACTTCGTAATGCTCATATTCATTTACATCAAACGTACTAAAATCCAGGAAACCATACTGCAAAGCCTAAAATTCAGAACACAGCTTTTAAAAAAGATGCCTCTCCAATAAGGACAGTTTATCACTCTTTTTGGTTACTCAAAGTCCCTTAATAAGCATTCTATTCTTTCAAAGTTATTTCTTCATATATTGGAAGAAATTCAGATCAAGTCAGTCTTGTTTCAAAACACATTTGTATATTTCAATACAAATGAAGTTAGATGAGTAAATCAACAGTTTTCTGTTTTCATCAAACCATTAAAAAGCACTAGATTACTGAAGCATTTGGTCTTTTTATTACTGCTCCCTGTACAAAATTAAGAAAGAAAAAGGAAGACTGCTGGCAAAAAATATCCATTGAATTTAGGAGCACATTCTAAAGTTAAAAAAAAGTACTAATTTGGCTAGATTGTTAAATTAGGAAGCACAAAGGCCGATAGTCCCGTATCTTCAGGTATTTGAAATACTACATTCTAGTCTTCTCTTTCATTGTAATCTTCTGTTGTTTTCCCTGCTTTCACTAGCAAGAATAGCAATGTACCACCCTTGGTATACAAGCAGCCTCCAAGAGATCCAAAAAAGCTGAAAGTCACAAATCTGCAAAAAGTTAACTGAACCAGTAAAAACACAACTATTTGGCAGACATATCCATAATACGAAAGACAGTAGTAGGGTGAAGAGTGGCAGAATTCCCAATTTCACTACTCATGCAGGCTAAAAACAATGTGTTTACATTCCCCTGTTCTTCAATACCACATTACTTCACCACTGTATTGCTCCAAAACACAAGATTATGATAATTTGATTTTTAAAATAAACACCAACCTCCCAATATTTGTTCTATTTGCAAAAAGACCTTGAAATAATTAGCATGTGCTGCAAATGTCTAAAGTGTATGACTAACAAATTCAAAACCACTTTCCAAGGCTATATTCAGCCCAAAATGCCCATGGGTGCAAACCTAACACAAAACTCTTAGGGCTTAGAGGTGTAAATTACAGTCCTGAAAGACTGCAGAAATAAATCACAAAATTCGCTCTTTAAAATTTTCAGTAGTTGATTATACAAGGCATTGGTCAATTTCTATGAATGCTTTATTTTTGTTCTTGTTGTTTTGTTTGTAGTTTTGTTACAATCCATAAAAAGCTAGGCAACAATCAGAATATGTATCTGCCATTTCATATCCATTTCTACCTGGATCCTAGCTTCCTAAGCCTTCTTCTTCTTCTGAGTAATATTTAGGTAACCTTTTGCAATATGAAAAATATTACTATACTGACCTTGTTTATTGCATGAAAACAGTCCAGCAAAGTCAGATGAAAACTGCAAGTACCAAAGGAAGCATCCCTGTAAGATATGATGATCAAACCAATAATTATTCTATTTTAATCTAAGTGAAAGCAATTGAAGATACTTCTTTAAAACATCTTTAAAAATCGTTTCAAGATAATTACTATTATAGTGAAATAATTATGTCAAATGATTATTTCCCCATCTCCCATCTTATAACAATAAAAAACATAATGCAAGTTACGTTAACAGATGCAAGAGTAAGATTACTCCAGTTACAGTTTTGATACAGTTGACATGTTCAGTTTCTGACATGAATATTGAAACTGGCATATTTCGGTATCCATCAACAAAGAGCAGAAAACACAAACTCCTCGTGGCAAAAGCTAATTCCTAAATAAGTGTCATATTCTAATACACATTCTTTGAATATTTTCCTCCAAAGCACACTTTCAAAAAAGTAAAATTTAACACACCACTCTTTTTGAAAGAAAGGGCTGTGCACATACATTCCTTGTGTACATGTACAGCATCTTCTTACTAAAACTGTCAAGATAAATATTTGTGTAGTTATAACAAAATACTTTCCTTATGATGCAAAAATAGCCTACATTTAAACAAGAGGAGAAACTGGTTTCATTAAAACACTTTCTTTCAACTACATCTTATAAAATTCTGTTCCTGTTTAAATTCTTTAGTCGAGAATGGCATGCTCTTAGTATGCGATCATTATTAGATTCCATAAGCACTGTAGAGTCAGCATTCCGTAAGAGTACTATAGTCAAGTAAATAAATAAATTAAACTGAATCTACATCAGAGAATATTATATCTTGGCAGAGCACCCTCTTTTGAGATCACATTGCCCTTATCAGCAGAGAATTGTTAATGTTTTGAGTAAGTAAAAAATGTATCATGTTCAAATTTCAACTGAGAGGACGAAGAACTTTTGAAGAACCTGGATGGCTGCCTCTGTTAGAGCTCCTGACAAGGAAGAGCAAATGGATAAAGCCCTCTATGGACAGACAGGAGAAGTTTCACATTCACAGGCCCTGGCTTCAACTATTCTGTATCTGTTGAAGGGATAGCACAGTAAGGCACAGGCAATCCAGAAGGCTCCTTGAATGCATTGATAACAAATTCCCATTTGTCAAGGTATGCAGCAATCCGCAGACACCGTTTTGTGTGCATAAAGTATGCTATTAAGTATTACAAACCACTTGTGAATGACAGATATTTTTACATGTTTAACAATCAGGTACTGGCACAAAATCAGACTGCCAAATGAGAAACAATGTAGATGAAAAAACTCAGTGAGAGTATATAGAAAGCAACGTGACTCCATCACCTTCTGCTGGTGCACTTCAGTACCAGCTCCTAATACTCCTCCCTATTCACTGAGTACTTAAGAGTGAATGTGTACCATGTAAAAGCTTCAGCACAACCCCCCATCTCCCACCAAAAAAAAAAAAAAACCAACAAGACAAACTAGCACTGAAAAATGGTACATTCTTCTTCAAAACATCAAGGTAGAGAAAGCTCTATCAACTTGTTATTTACCTGAAAGGAAGATATGAAACACTTCCTGCCAATATAAGCCTGTACACATCTTCTGGAGATTCTCTCAGGTATATTATCTAATTTTGGAAAAAGACAGAAAAGTATTATTTTAAGACTGGCATCAATAACTTCAATCGCTTGTTTACCACAGAAGGCATAATTAATTATCACAGAGTTCAAAAGTGCTGGAAAAGAGTGACATCAAGAACAAATGTTGGCAAGTATACAACAATAAAACTAACAAACAATACAAAATCCTGTAAATCTAAGGGAATATAAATTTTAAAATGAAGCTTATAGATTTGTGTACAAGTTATTCAGCAATAGGCTATATTGAAAAAGATCCTGTCCATCTAGATTCTTATATGTTTATATGCAACTCTTCTGGACTGAGTTGTTAAGGTCTTTGATTTTTTTTTAATTAAGATTTTAAGATGTAAATCAAAACACAAAAGCCCACTGAGATATCAGCAAAGCTATGAATCACCTGGTACACAGTCTGTACACTCAGCAAAAAATACTAAAACNCTGGCGTAGCTTGAGGCCATGCCGTCTCTTCTGGTGTTGTCAGCTTCATGTATGTTTTGATCTTCCTACATCAGAACATTTGCATTAGTCCAAATTCTGTATTTCCTCCTTTGTACTGGTTAGGCAGTATCCAGTAACTAAATCCAGATGCCATAAAATATTAAAAAAAAAAAATCTGAAAAAGCTGTAGCTTCAGAAGCAAAATATTAAGAATAGAATAAAATAACATACTTGAGGCATGATGTATCAAACTCACTACTGTCAAAAACACGAGAGAAGTATTCACAAAAGACCAACTTATGAGAAATGCCCATATGATCTTCCATCACAAAATGTCTGATCCCTCTTGGATAGCCTTTAACACTATTGTCTCCTTAAAGAATACCTAAAACTCCTCTTTCTTGCATATCTCTTCTTCAAATACCATCAAACATCATTCTCAGCATGGCCAGGAGGTAACAACTTTTAATAATATGCTGCCATTAACAGATCAATATTCAGGAAGTTCAAGTTAATCCTTTTCCTTTAAAGTTGCATTAGCAAAGCTTTAGCACAGTACCAAAAGCTGTTGTGGGATTTTTTTCAATAATGTTCAGTAAAAGTATCTACTTCTTTTGTATACATGACCTTTTCCCTTAGAGGTTATTTGAAAGTAAAAATCCTCATGAATATTAATTAAACACCCCCCAAAAATCTAAGTGTGGCATATTTGCTTTCTGTTACTTTGGGCATTTTTTTTCTTTAAAAGTTGCCACTGCCTTTCAAATTTCTGTGATGCTGCTGCAAAGCCAGTTTGAACAAACTGTTCAACATACCTTAAACATACTCTCTCTCCACAAACACAAACACACACAGAACAAGAATTGGAACAGAGGTTGCTTAAAAAAGCAACAAACAAACCCATCGTGAAACATATCCTAAACAGACTTGGCAACAGGCGACCCCTTTGATTTTCCTCTGATTCAATTACTGTCTTAAGTATTTTCTCAGCATTCTTCCTCTGAAATTAGCAAAACAATAAAAAAATCTTTCTTGATAAGTACTTAAGTAATGCATGTTTTGTGTGTGTGTGCTTTCACTTAAAAGATGTGACTTTTGCATTTATATTTGTGGGAACAGGTTAACTTGGCTGCACCAGCTGCCCAGCTGATCAAGACAAAAATAGACCTTTGGCCTTGAAGCCCATGTTTTGACAGAGAGTGTGAGAAAGCAAAGCAGAAAACTGTTTTGAGGCATGCATGGTGGTAGGTATGATAGGTGGCTGAAAGCAGCCACAGGGAGGTGAGACAGTGAGTACATGGAGTCAAAACGTGGTGTTGTAAAGTTGTGAGAATTCTAACCAGCTGAAAGGCAACAGCAGGTGCTGTTTTATAAAAACCATAACAAAAGTGGACATGGAGCAGGGGCTCAGGAGTGCTTGTGATCGCCAAATCATCTTGTTTGTGCAGTCTCATTCAACCATCACTGACAGACAATTAATGACACCAATAATTAATTTTGCCAATAATTAATTATCCTCATAATTAGTGACCACAATATATATTTGCAAGCATACAGCTGAAAGACAAAAGATAATTAAAAAGCCCCTCAAGTATCACTGAATGCCTTATACTCAGATGCTAGTTAATTTTCTATTCTGCAAGCATATTCATTGCCTGATTTGAATATAAAGGTTATTTTCCAAGAAATATCAAAGTGTGTGCCTTGATACAGTCCTAATTTGCATCTTGCAGCACAGTGAGCACATTGCTAGTAACCACATAAATCTAACACTTCTTGTTTTTCAGGAAGAGAGCCCTGCTCCTGAAAAACTTAAAAACCACAGACATGAAATGGCATTAGTAAACAGATGGTAATTAAACAGCAGAAAGAGAATTTGTAGCCAGAAATGAGTCAGCTGGAAAAGATTTGGGATTACAGAACCACAGAATCAATTAGGTTGGGAAAGACCGCTGAGATTGAGTCCAACCTTTGACAAACACCACTATGTCACCTAGACCATGGCACGTAAGAGCCACACCCAGTCTTTCTTAAACACTTCCAGGGACAGTGACTTCACCTCCCTGGGCAGTCCGTTCCAATGTCTAATCACCATTTCTGTGAAGAAATTCCTCCTAATGCCCAACTGGACTTAAGTGCTGTCAGTCTGGGTAATACGTATACAGAGAGGACTAGCTGTACCACAGGCAAATAGAAATGCAGATACATAATACCAGCTAATTCTATGGGTCAGAAAGGCCAGGTATTTCTCCCATGTCTCAGCTGAGTGTTTACTAGCTTTGTAACATCTGCAAGAGACAAGTTTTTCCACTGCATTGTATTGTATCAAAATAAATCTAAATAATGTTGCAGTATACTGAAACGTTAGTTCTTAAATACAGATCCCAGTTCTGAAATTATAGTACCAGAGGCACTGCTAGAATCACCATTTTAACATACATGCATACATGTATGGACTTTCCATAACATAACTATATATGAACAGTTGCTCCATATAAGGTCACTTAAAAAAAACAAATGATTTTGCAAAAGCAAAAATCTATCGTTCTCTCTGTAAAAGTGAAGGAAAATACAGTATATTTATTGAAGAAGGAAACTAGTATTCCTCAGATTTTTCTGAAACAAAGAGAGATCCTGCTGTACTTCCATTGTGGCGCTATTACACGCAAAAGATAAAATGCAAATAGTTGCAGAGACAACAGTTGATGAAATGGTCAGATGGTGTACTTGTTGAAAAGTGGCTTACAAAAACAATCAGGCAATTATGAGGATAGCTGGACAGGTGCAATGGTGTGGAGTGCTTCCAAAGGGAAGAACGACATCCAGTCCCTACACATAGTGGAAAAGACTGTAAACAGATAATTACTTCACAAGGACAGTATCCTGGCAGTAACAGAACACAGGAAGCAGCACTAGTCAAAAACGGAGACAGGATCAGTTTCTGTCACAGCTTAAGGGAGCACCCAGTTAGAAATCCTGGATGCAAGCAAGGTTGGATGAAGGCTGAACATGGGCCTTGTTCAGGTTCCAGGTGAACCAAGTTCCAGATACGGAAATAGGTAAGACTGAAGGAGTGAGGGAAGGAGCAGCAAAGCTCAGAGAAAAAAAGAGATGTCAAGGAAGCAGAGGCCACATCTGCATTAGGAAATGGTGTGCACCAGCAGAAATGCATCTGTAGACTGAGAGCCAACACTGGAGATCTGATATCTGCGCTGTATACATACTTGCATCAGTTTTTAAGCTTTACAGCTAGTTTTAGCCTGGTTCTGCGGACTGAATGCCCATTACCTGTTGGGACTGCTTCTAGATTGCTCCACAAAGTGAACCAAAATGCATTTGGCAGGGTTTAAGGAATGATTCACGATTCACTTAAAAAAACCCAACACCTTCTGACGCATTACAACTATATAAACCTACATATAATATTGTTTCTGACCAGGAGGCCACTGAAGCCTTAAAGATAAATAACTTCATTGGAATGATGTGAGTGAACAAAGGACTAAAGAAAGCTAGTAAATGAGAGAGAGAAAGTAACAGTGATCAAAAACCTGTAGCAGACAGAAGTGTTAAAAGAGAGAAGGACTTTCTAAGGCACCAAGTAGAACTGGAATTTCAGAAAAGCAGAAAATGGAAATGTTGATCTGATGAATAGCAAAACAAAGATATATGTATTTGTAAATTCATGAGGTATGTATTGGGGGAAAGAGGGGAAATGGGAAAAAACAAACTCCAAAAATCAAAACGTACAACGGCTGAAACTAGTTTGTCCAGATGCTCATTACAATTTATGTTTTTGTTGTGCTTTCTAAAATGAGGAAAACTCTCACAAAGTTATTTCCTTAGTTTAATGTCAATAAAGCAACCAACAAGAACTACTACTAAAAAAGACAAAAGGATTGAAATAAATTTCAACAAATAATATTAACTGCTTTTTAGCAGAAGCAGGCAAACTCTGGGACAGTTTTTGTCCATTTTTGTATATAAAAATGAAGCAAAGTCTACTAGAATTTTATATTTCTTTTCCAAGAACCTCCTTTCCTGCTGATCAGGAAAGTATTAAAAAAAAAATCAAAAAACTTATGACAATGCAGCAGGCCTGAAATACATCATTCTCAAGTTCAGTTGCTTCTCAAATTTTTCTACAATCATATGCAACAGTAGATAAGTGTATACATATATCTGCATACACACAAATACACAGAAAAACTGTTCAAGTCTTTTATAAATCTTCTAGTAAAGTACCTTTCAGGAAAATTGTTAGTTTAAGGAATTGATGTCTTTTAAGTCAAACATACTGTTTTATCACAATGTGTAATCACTTCTCTATACGCGATTTAGAAATTTGCTTCTTTATGCATGCAAAAAAAAAAATATCCTACTAAACTTCAAAATGCAGCCAGAAATTTCATATTAGTAGTTGAACCACTAACATTGCTCTAATCATCCTTTTCACTTAGGACATCTGTTTCTAATTAAGGGACTACAGGCAGTTCTGTGAGTGGTCAAGAATCATCCAAGCATTGAATATTGTGAAAGGTGCACTCAATCACTCCTCCTGCCAACATTGCTGCGTAGTCAAACAGTCACTTTAAAGTTCACTGAATAAAACACAAGGGTTTGCAGTATTATGTAACCCATTCTTTATTTATGAGCATTTAAAATGAACTATGGAACGAGAGCTTTTAGGATTCGTTTGTCTCATTCACATTAGTGCTTTCAAACCAGTCTTATATTTTAAGCAACCATTTCCTAGATTAGAGTTACAATCATGAGAACAGTATCCACAAGAGGATGAAAAGTATTTCTGCCGAAAAAGGAAATGAGCCTCTGGTTGAAAAAAGCATCTTAACTTCCAATACACGGAATTCCCAATTGAAACAGTAAACTGTCAAGCAAGACAAAACATGTTTAATAGGAATAGTCTATAACATAACTTGTTGCTTTTTCAGAAAAATTAAATAGGCTATTGAAATATGCTTTACTCTTAGAAACTATATCAAATCAAGTCTGTATATAGCACTTTAAATTCATGTCTATGATGTGCTCAGTATAATCAAGTTTATCCACCTGCTTACCTTCAACTGCAAAATCTACTTAAGTCTGCTACCTAAATCATACATTTCACCAACTGTGCTGACTTAAAATGCATAAAATAATGAGATAATTAATTTTAAACTGCTTACAAGCAAATTTTATTTGATACAACTATGTTCCATACATGCCATTTACTCAAGATAACCTGAACTGCTGTGAATGACATATAATCACAATACACCCATTCTGAACAATGCAAGTAACAGCTGTGTGTTACCAGGCTCAAACATAGGCTCACACAGGTGTTATAGCTTAAAAGTACTAAATATTTTTTTATTAAAACCTCCGTTGGATATACCACTCAGTTAATACATTAAATTTCTAGCAATATGTATTCCTTAGAAAAAATATTAATGTTGCAAAATTAAAATAGAAATATATTAGAATAAAACGCTTCTTCTGTATGGATTTGTGGTGTACTGAAAAAATGCACGTGTCCAGCAGTCTATTCATTAGCAGAAAGTTATTAAGTAAATGAAAGTGCCAGAGAGGGAGTAAGTGCCTGTCTCTGGCAACCCTCTTTGTTCACTACTAACAAAAGCAAGAAACTCCCAATTACTTTTAAATAGCAGAGAGGAGGTATACAAAACCCTGTTAACTCAGAACTGACTGGGCTGGGCGCATCAATACTTCACAACAGCTAAGAAAGCAAGCTAGTACTACAGTGAGGTACCCATACAAGAACAAACCTTCTTCTCCTATGGAGGGAGACAAGCAGTTTGGTAGGAACATCCTGAAGAAGAACCTAGTATAAACAGCAGGAAAATCTGCCACTACAAAGATTAATCACAATTTCTCAAACACAGTTCAGAGAAGGTAGCTTCTTAGAGGATACAGATACAGCCAAGACTCCAGGCAACTTCTGCTTAAATGAAAGTTCAGTACTTTGCTCATCTTATCTCTACCATTTGCTTGTCAAGCACCTCACACCAAAATGCAGCTGATGGTAAATGTGGTTTACCCACTCATAATTTGAGCGCTGCCAGTTACCCATTTACCACCACCCAGTCTGAACCACTAAACAGGTTTCTCTCAGGCTTAGCCAAAGATAATTCTGCAAGTCCCACAATAAGAACAAAGCAGTTCAACATCACACCCATGGGTGCCAATTGTTTCTTCAACCTCCAGCTTCTACTCAGCATTAGGCCCACAGCTAGGTAGGACACTAACAAATTGAAAAGGCAAAAAAACAGTACTATGGATTAGAATGGATGAAGGAAACGCTGCTTACCCTGAAGAAAGAAGATGAGAAAATAGACAAAGTACAGAGATGAATCCTGAAGAAGGTGACCTGAATTACAGCAGTTCATGGGGCGGTACCCTGGGAGGGTCACCCTCCAAGTACATAATTAGTGCCAGTCCTGAGAAAAAAAACACTGTTACTAAGTTAATGTAGCCAAGGGGACAGGGGGAGCTTGGGAATTGGGTGGACAAGGCACAGAGGGTACATTTTCTTTCTTAATATGAAGGAGCAATGATGGAAGAAGCAGACTTTCCTCACCCACAGCCAAGTCCTGGCGAAAATCAAGAGAAGCCATTGTAGATATCAGCTCAGAAGATCACTGCTGCTTTGGTAGTGTGGTAAGGCCTGAACAGTGCAGATAGCTTTCAAGGAAAAGATTTTTCTTTAAAAGGTGAAGAACAAAAGCTTCCCCCCCCTCCCATATTTCCCTGATTACCCCTCCACCCAAATAAAAGTGTAAACATTCAATCCCAACACACGGAATTCTGTCTACCCTCTGTGTGGCTAAAGGTGCCAAATTTTTGCCAATCTACACAGAAGAGTATTATTCCCATTATGTAGTATACCATCTGTAAAAATGAAACAAAATACAGAATTAAAATAGATGAAAGATGAACAATAAAGGGATTAAGGTCTAATTTGTTTAAAATTTACTCTAAAAATATTTTATTCTAAAACTACATGCATAACAATGTATTTGTAAACTTTGTTCTTCACTTTTAAGGTCATGTTATGCTGAAGAGCTTGAGTTAGGCTCTGCTGTCACATCAAAGTACACCTGGAAGGAAGCAGTAGATGCAGGAGGGGGGGAAAAGAAGTATGTAGTCTGGAAAATTCATAAACTATCTCCACTGAAGAGGGAAGAAAGACAAGTTAGATGAATGGGAAGGGAGGAAACATTAAAACACACTGACTGTGAAGAAAAAATGGAGAGTAGACTTTGCTTGAAAATCAGGACACTAACAGCTACCCTTACCACACTACAATTAATGAATAATTTTTTTGCCTTAGTAGTCCAAATGAGCATATCCCCAGATGATATAAACACACGTACACATTTAAAGAAAAGATACTGAATGATAAACCATGCTAATATAGCCCAATTCCTTGAAGCAGAAGTTACATCAAATTCTGTTTAAGAATACAAATTTAAGGTCAACAAGCCCTTAAAATTACAGGTTCAGAAGATGAATGCTTAAGAGAACATAGTAGTCCCAGGAGAGAACTAATTACATATGGTTCATTATAGTTTTATAGTTTAAATGTGACTGTGTTTAAAAAAAAATTAAATACCAGAAATCATGCACACTTACTGTGCCTGTGTTATCATCAGGTCTCCTATACCACGGTACCGCGGGTCTTGCCCTTCCCCCATGAAGCCCTCCTTCCGCGTTGATTGGCAGCTCATTAATATGCAAATTTGATCTGCACCCTCACACAGCCCCCCGGCGCAGTTTCGGAACTGCCCTGTTGTGTGTTGGTGTTCATGTCAGTGTTTCCCAGTGCCCACAGCCACCCCACGCCAGGAAAAACCCTTTTTCCACTGGGCTGGGGACACAGGTATGGGGAGCTGCCCACACTGCTGTCCCAGTGTTTCTCCGGGTTTCTCCAGGTAGACCTGGTCTCTCCATACTCGGAGTAGACGTGGTGTCTGGTCTCGGACACCATGTTTACCCTGAGAAAGTCTCAGACACTACATCTAATTTGAGAGTGTGTAAATCTTTCATAACTGCATGAAGCCGCTTCACTTCAACCTGGGGGAGTCTTGTGCTCAAGTGGGGCGAGGGAAGGTGCTCGAGCAGAGCGGGGCAGTTGCTCGAGCGGAGCGAGGCGGGGGTGACGCGAGAGGAGGGAGGGGGGTGAGGGTGGCCTGAGCGGAGGTGGGGGGCGGCTCGCACTTGATCTGAGGCAAGCCACCGCGGGAGCGGCACACGCCCAGTTCAGCTCCACCAGAGTCGAATTGCTGTGGGTGCCTCACGGCCGGCGTGGCTCACCACAGGCAGAGCAGTGTACCCATGGTCCGTGCGGCATGGCATGGGGGTTGATGTGAATATTCATGACTGCCTAATTTGAATATTCATGCATGTCAGGTTGCGCATGCACACTTCCAAAATGGGCCTGCTTAATCGCTGAAAAATTGCACTGCTAAGATGTGAAGCCGCAATATGGGGGATGCGAAGTGGAAGAAGGACACTGTATTCCTAAAAACCTGGCAGCATAATACTCCTAAAAAGTAACTTGTAGGATCTGCATCTACAGAGCACTTGCTTCCAAAACTGTGCTTGAGTTATCAAACACCTTACAACACATGTAAACAAGCACTGTTTTCATAACTGACTCTGCAAAGGCCATGTTCCCTTTCTACTTCTTTGCTCTTTCCTGAACTAACCTGATCTCCTCCACTCTGATGCCCTGCCACACAGTTCCTCAACCTAAGGTAAGCTGTTGAAATGGGAACCTATCATGAAGGTAAAAAAATAGAAAAAACACATTCAATTCACAGAAAACACAGGGTCAAACTACCACTTACACTGAATGATCAGAAAGTAAATTATGACAATCAGGTCAAGAAACAAACACTACGAATGTGATACAATCTGATTTATTAAAATTAAAGAAAAGAAAAGCTTCTTAAAGATGTGACCAATAGATGTAGGGATCCTTCTTCATCAAAAAGTAAAGCATTCTGAACTGAAGAAGGTGGATGTTTAAGCCTGTATATGTTTTAAATAAAGAAGGCCTCAGTATGTATTTCCTTTCAATCAGGAAATACGCTTGTAGACATATAGATCCTATATCACTGCTCGACCCAGAGAGAACAATCTAATTCTCAGTGCAGAAAGCACAAATATGAGACAAGTATGTTTGAACACTTGAGGAACGGGCACTGTAATTAAGCCTGCCTCTTCATGAAAGATTAGAAAAAGGTGCCATGAAAAATGTTAGCCTCAGGAGCATGGTCTTCCTTCTGTGATTTTTCTTCAGTGGAATCTCTCCTACACGAAGAACGGAAGAAATTTGACCCTACTGTAAAGAAAAAGCAGTACTAAAGCCAAAGGTTATTGCACTGGAAAGAAAATCAGCACCTATCTAGAGCTAACTCACCACCTAAGACTTGCAAATATGCCAGACAGACATGCCCACATTCGAAGAGATGACTGATTCACTCCGCCTCACCTTGGCTTGGATCATTAAGGGAAACTGGCAAAATACTCAATTTGCACAATGCAGTAACTTTAAGCTGGTGGTTTTGACTAGCCCTTTTCTGCCATACACCATCTGTCTGCAACCAGCCCTCCTATATGCATTGGCTAGTCAGTTATGATCTCATGTTGTACTGCAGCTGGATCTGTGTGAGCTTCCTTTCTTTACTCTGCATCCCACTTCCTCCACTGCAGCTCTCTGAAGCAAAAACTGCCTGCTCCTCTGTACAGCAGCCTCCATTTTTAATTACTGTGTTTTGGATTGTCATAATCCATACATACTAATATTAGAGCTTTATTCAAGTCTGTTCAAGCATTCCCCTTCAACTGCATGGTGGTATTACAACATGGCAGGGCTACCAGATGATCAAAAATTAGATTTGTGTTAGGTTTTCTGTATAGTTTTGCGTAGTTGACCACAGTATTTTCTTTAGCTGTTAGTTAATTTTCTATACCAAAATTCTGCTCAAAACAGCTGTTGTGCTGAACAGTATTACTACACATACTCAGAACAAAAGTCTAGGGAAAAACAAACCCACTTCTTTACAAATAACGGTTGGTAACTGAAGCCAGTTCGCTCTCACATTCTGGGCCTCCATTATGATCAAGCAATTAGGAAGAAGTAGTCTTCCTAAAAGCTGCTGCTGTTTTGTCAGCATAATCCCCTAACTTCAAACAACTTTAGTAACTCATGTTACCAGTTTCCACATGGCTTAAGACTGCAAAGGTCTACAGCAACATTTTTTTTTTAGTGCCTGTGTTTCAGATAGAGCGTGAAACATTTTGAAATCTCGTTCTCAATCTATAATAAATGCCGTAAAATATGGACAAAAAAGAAGGCCCTGAGTGCAGAAAACAGACATCCTGCACTATGAAAGGAGACTGCCTGCATCACACAAAGTACTGTGTAGCCTTGCAGCCAATAAATAGGAATGACCTAAGGCTACTTGAACTTTGACCCCCTCAAATCTCCAACATCAAAAAGCACATAGCTTCCAATTTAATTTTGTTACTTAGTAAAGAAGAGAAATGGTTACAATCAAGGTGTGTTACAAGTCAAAACATAACAAGAATATGGTACATCACATCTTTCATTCTGAAGCATTCAGCATTTTATTCCTTAGTTCACTTTTGCATACCAAATACATGCAGTAGGGATGTAAAGCCTGCCCTTTTCTCCTCTGCAGCCATGGAATTTTCTTTCCAGCCACCTTGTATACTCCCAGTCTATACAAGCTCACATTCTCACTACTTCTTCTAGGTTAACTGAAGACATTGTCTTATATTAAAATAAGCAGCTGGAGAAAGTTTATTGAAACATGCATGCATCGGCAAATGACACTCCATACTTGATGTAAGCTAATATCTTTCTATTTTAAAAAGAGAAAAAAGAGTTTGTGTGGTTCTGTGAAAGGTGAAACTTCATGAAGCAGTCATTTTTTCTACATGAAAATATTACATTTTTTTTCAGTCATGCTCTTATTTCATAGGAACACAGACTGCAGTGGGGAGGAAAAAACTTAAAATCATACAACTTCACACACATACCTGCCAGTCTTTAGACACTCTTGTATTAAGTGGTATATTACTGTAATATACATTAGTAGGATGATTTTCAAAAGAAAAGAATTGTTTTAATCTTGCTGTTTTAAAAACTGAGTATGAAAAAATGAACACAGGTAGCGGTTGATGTAAAAATTTAAATACTTACTGCGTA
>WEKX01013959.1:35038-45501 GCA_013390025.1 Pitta sordida | reverse complement strand
CTATAGAAGTAAGAAAATACAATAAAAACTTACCGAACGCATAGGCCCTCAGAAGGAATGTATTTCTTATCCCCACAACATTGTTTACATTCAAGTCGAACTCCACACAGCTATTGGGGAGGAGAAAACAAAAATAATAAAGCATCATAGTATTCATGCTTATTAGCTACTTAGTGACAGATATGGAGAAATGTAATTTTAATATAAAACCCTAGAAGCAATCCTCAGAGCTTTAAATGCTGTGATTTCAACAGTTTTGCTTACACAGTAATCCCTTGCTACTTCACGGTTCACCATTCATGGCTTCAATACAGCTTGGGGTTTTATTCCCCTGGCTTTACTGTATTTACCATATTTACCGTATTTATCGCGACTTTGCAGATTTTGTTTATCGCGGCATCTTTCTGGAACTGACCCTCCAGAATATTCAAGGTAGAGTCAGCCCTCTTCCACTTCGCGCCCCCAGATAGCAGCTTCCCATCTTCACGGCATGATTTTTCAGCAATTATGGAGGCCTGTTTCAGGACTGCATATGCGCGACTTGACACACATGAATATTCAAAGTAGGCAGCCATGAATATGCTAATTCCACCCACACCCCCACTGCTGCCCGTGCCACGGCCGCACCTGCCCGTGCCAGGAGTGCCCCAGGAGAGACAGCGGGGCCGGCGGTCTCTGACTGTGCCAGTGTCATTCCCACAGTTATGGGATGGTCAGGCACAACCAGCCACTCACTCTTCCCTGCCTGAGCAGGGGGGTCTAGCCAGCGGGGGTGCCAAGCCTGGGGCAAGCTGTGTTTAAGCATGAGCTCATGAGGTCCCGGAACCATACAGTCCTGGGGGGTGTACAGCCCGCCCCAGCGTGGGATAAAAAACACAACTAAAAGAACCAACCTAAAATTCCTGCTTGCTAAAACACCAACTACATAAACTAAGCTGCTATAGAAGTAACAATGCTTTGTGGAAAAGCTGTCCCAGTTTGTGTCCCATGTTTACTAGCGGCTAGCCAGCTTAAAAGCCAGACGCATTCCAGCTTGATCACCTATTTTGTCACCTTTTCTATAAAGCTTATGTTTTTACAGTACACATTAGCAGAGATTTTGTGTATTTGCTTAGTTTTTTTGAAAGCAGGAGTTTGAACTTCACGTAGTTTTTAAGCTCAATTTCTGGGAAAAGTTTGCTCACTTTAGGCTTAACTCTTCAGTGCCAAAGTAAAACATGGGTTTAAACTCTGCTAGTCTGGCCGCTGCAGGGTGCGTCTGGAGCCTGCCAAATTCCTGGAGAATGCAGCATGTCCTCAGCACCTCTCCCCAGCTCCAGGAATGCTGCTTTGCCAGTGCACCATCGGCACTGTAACCATGGTGACAAGGCAGCCATCAGATCCGCTGCATCCGCATCTTTAAGTGCTGGCAGAGCTATGCAGGGCCGGCCCCAGCTGCTGCTGTGCCATGCCAGGCTTGTCCCATGGGACAGAACACAGTGATGAAGGCTCAGAAGTCCATACAGCCCTGCAGTGCCCCTCTGCCCGCTGCAGCTACCCCATGGGGCAGAGGAGACAGGCTTTGCTCCCCCAGCCGTGCAAGTAACTTCTGGGAATGCCCCGCAGCGGCTCCAGAGCTGAGGGGGTGAGCCACCAGGGCCAAATTTGCATATTAATGAGCTGCCACTCTATGCTGACGGAGGGCTGCATGGGGAGGGCTGCGCGGGAAGGGCTGCACGGGGAGAGAGCAAGACCCATGGTACCATGGTATGGGAGGCCCAACTGTATTACCATAGTACCTGAACTGCCTGTTGACTTGAATTCCATTGTTATAAGAATGTAAATGTCGCTTTACATGAAAAATACATATAGATCCAAATTTAGACTTTAGAACAACCTAATATATTTTTGCTTTTTAAACCAAATCTTTGTCCCAGCTAGACTTGCTACATTATACACTGTGAACTAAGAGGTCAAAAAGTAAGAGTCTCACTTCTGTAATGACAGTCAGAAATAATCAGCACTTTGAAACAAAAAACAATTACAGTGAGCCCCCGAGTTTCATGGGTCTTTGGGTCCACATTCCTTCCACCAAGCCCATGAACTGCAAAGATAGAAAACTCACAAATATGCAGTTAAGCCCCGCCTTTTGCCCTGTCCCCCTCACCTCCGGAGTGCTGTGCAGCCCTCCTGGGACTGCCCTGTGTCCTGAGCCAGCTAAGAAGACTAAAGGGAGTGGCTTCTGCCCAATACCATCCAAGGAATCCTGGGATTCCTGCCTTTTGCTGCCCTACCAAGCCAGGGCTTATCATGGTACGTGTGTCTTTAACATTAACTCAAGTGGATAAACATGGTGCTGCCCAGCGATACATCTGCAGGAAAAGCGCTCCCCTTGCACCACCCTGTCCTCCTCAGCCAGGAGCTGGGGCTATGTACCACCAGGCAGTCCCAGCTCCAGGGAGAACACAGTGCACACAGTCACACAGTGTAGAAGCAGGCACTGGGAGCCTCCCGCGGGCAAGTGCTTGTCCCTCAGAGCCCCTAGACATGTAGAGAGCGCACCAGCGAGCGGGGGCAGCACTGACACACCAAGCGTGCCAGGGCTGAGGGGAGCAGTGTGACAAGCGGGGCTCATTCACGTGTTCATGAGCTGTCTTTCTTTGCAGCGTTATCTGTGCATGTGCATACCCCCAGTTTTCACTGGAAAATGAATCGCAAAGGATTGAAACCGCAAAGATGCAAACTGTGAATAATCAGGAGTTCACTGTACAAATAAACACGGCATGGTTTGCAATAAAATAGTTTTGATAACTTCCATTCTATTCAGTGCAAACAAGCAGTAACTGCTTTACTTACAGCACACCATAGGGACATTAACTAGCAACAAGAAGAGCCTACTACTGACAAAGAAGCATCTACCTGTGATGTACAGCTACTTCTATTTTATATGTGTAAGGAGCATCCAGCACTTAGTTTTCTTGAATATATAAGGGGAACATGGACCTGAAATTCATCAAACTGGGTAAAACACACTAATTTTATGTCTACAAGAGGTTTTTTACATTTTTAACTACATGAACTCATTATTTTAATCAAAAATGCTACATAATTTTAAACATGAATTAACATCAAGCATAGCTTTTTACATGTTTTAAGAACATAGTACATAACAGTACAGGAAATAAACAAGCTTGAACTACCACTTGACAGTCGTAAATATAAGAATATTAGTTGCATATGCAAATACAATTAAGAAATGCCTGGTGGCACGCGTAAATCCCGTTAATCCAAATCAACAAGATTACTATTTACCAGATTTTTTTTTAAGTGACTGTATGATGGATTAGAAATGCCTACAGAAAGACTTTAACCTTCTCATACAATCACTTCCATACTTAAGGTTTCCTTTTAAAGTTCATTTCCTGATTTTAAAGTGAAAAAAAAATTCTTGCTTGCACCAGGCATTTGCCATTAGGTTGAACTCGATACTCTCTACGGTCTTTTCCCTTACTACTTCTGTGATTCTGTGATTTACCATTTCATGTATTTATGAAAAATCTAGCATTGCTATATGTAGTTAAGCCATAGAACCCAAATTTTAGCTAGATAAAGGTAACACTTTAGAAAAGCATGCGAGAAATAACTTTCTGTACTGTGACAATAGAAGGTTACTAGACAAAAAATATTCAAATTTTTAAAAGATACCATATTTACTTGCATATATTGATGTATCAGGTAAAAATGATGAAAAATAGCATTAAGTGAAAACCTCAACAAGTGTCATATAATATTAGATGAAAGAAAAGGTTAAATGAACTATATGGATTAGCTCAAATTGTAAACATGATAGATTTAGTTTTATCATGGCAAGGTTCCTGCCCTGATAAAGGTACACTTTAATAAGGGAAGGCTAGACAAGTGGGCATGTCCGTTCTCATAAGAGAGATACAGGGTTGCAAAATTTTAGTTAGCTATAACAAAAGCTTACAAGGAACAGTGACACTATGTTGCTATACGAAGCTGATACACAACAGTCTAACAAGAGCAAAGCCAATAAACACAGGAGGGTTTGAACATTACCAGGACTGTCAACATGTTTCAGTGCTTTGCTGGACTTTTTCCTCTGATACTTTCGTCACATACAAGAAATACATCATTCTCTTTCCAAGTACTTCCCTCTCAATTATCCTTTCCTGTGTCCTCATAATGAAGATACAATGAATACATCAACGTACTACACATCTACTTCTTTCCAGTTGCTCCCCCGCTTCTAAACAAAGGTCATAAAATAACTGCCTAATGGTGTGAATAGAATATACAATACTACTCTGATAAACACAAAATATTTCCCTAGAAGACAGAATATACTTTCCAAAGAAATTTTTAATCACGAAAACATCATCACAATAAACTAAACCTTGTTTTAATGTTGTTTGCATCGTGCAAATACTGTGAACTACTCCTTAAGTAGCTCAATAGTTATGTCTACAAAGCAAGTAAAATTATCTATCACAACACCTTTCTTCCCAAATTATCTATCATAACAGTTTTCTGCAATAAATTTATCAACTGGAGTCCACTATGTACAAATAACCCATAGAAATATGTGATATTTCTCTAATTCACATCACAGAAAGCAAATAGCATCTTAACCACCAGAGGCATTTCAGGCCATCAAGGAAGTAAGCTGACCATCACTGCACACTAGCTGAACAAATCTGCAATACAACTATGGCACGACACAAATAAACATGCATGACAGTGGGATTACTGTCAAGGACAGTACCTATGTAGAGTATGCCAGAGTCTAAAAAGTTATGTTAAACAGAATACTTGCCTGACTTTATCCCTGAATTTCACTATTGGCACTTTTGCTCTAATCAGCTGAGGTCGCTCAATGTAGCTTGCTGAAAAGGAGAAAAACATGCAATTAAGTTTCATGTAAGATGCTGTTCTTAATCAAACATTGTCCACATAGGCTAAACGTCAGATCATCCAAACCCACACATACTAAACTCTGATACACAGTGTCGCCACATGCACCTTTCCAACCTAGTTCCCCAAAACTGTTCTATCAGGAAATTACAGTAATTTCCTTACCCTTCATTATATCTCAGTCTATATTTACCAGTTGCCCATAATCCTGAATGAAAAATACACCCAAGAAAGGAATGCAAAAGACAGAAAAGTAGATCTTGTAGGCTACATGATATGAATTTGGGCAAAAGGAACAATTTTAGTAATTTCTCAATACAGAATCTGAGACCACTTGAATTTGTCTGTATCCAACATCATACATTTATCCATTAATACATACATTCACGGAATGTAAAATCCAGCAGAAGTTACACAAGCGTCCCATCTCTCTAGTTGCACCTTTAGACACATCTAAGCATTCCACCTCCAGCACTCCAGTACTGTCTTAAATTGAAGCTCTGTAGCATGTAAAGCATTTCTCTTTTCGAACCAAATATAAGAAGATTCCTAATGCTTTTGCACTTGGTAGACAACCATGCATATCTATCTGCATGCCGTAGCAATTCAACTTTCCTCACTATAAAACACTTCCCAAGTGCACTTCAGAAGTTAACTGAACTCATCCTAGTGGCAATCCACTTCCAAACACATCTTTGTCTTCAAATGCCTCCCAACGCCTGATGGATGCTAGTTCCAAATTCACTGGCTAAGAAAAAAAAAGATACAGACCAAAACACAAAACACAATCCCAATCTGTTTCACGTGGTGGACAAAAGCAAGGAGGAAGTTAGAAGGAGCAAAGAGGAAGTTGTAAGGCAGTAACTGCCAGCTGGTATCCCCTTTCTTGGATCAGACTGATGACACTGTTAGCAGTGTCTATGGCACCTTAGTTTGCTATACAGTTAAACCCCGTCATTCGCGAGGAATGGGTCAGGCTACGGGCCCCGCAAAAAGCTAAACTCGCAAAGAAGTGCAGGTCGTTAATATGCATGCAGGCCACGCCCACTGCTCCACTCCCTGGCACTCCGGAGTGCTGCGGACAATTTTCCGCTCTTTCCCATGGTCTGTCTCGGCACAGGCAAGCAAAGGGAACCGTTTCTGAGCAGCTGCTGCGACCGTGCATGCTCGCAGCCCAAACCCTGCACCGCTGCTCTCCCCCAGCCCGCGCGTGCTCACCCTGCCTCCACAGCGGGGAAGGGGTGTCCCTGAGCTCTGGTCAGCATTCTTGGAGCCTGGAAAAACCTTAACTTCGCAACACTGCAACACTCCGCATGCTTACAGCGGGGTGGGGGCGTCGGTATTGGACTTTCTTTCCCTTTAACATCCACCAGTCCTGGAAGAGGCAGCACTGCCCACGCTTTCACTAGGCTTTGAGTAACAAGGAATGGCATGTCTTGTGGCAATGCTGCACTGCGTCTCAGCGGAGCACACAGGAGACACACAAAACCAGGTCAGGGACCAGGGCACAGTGCCGCAGGGCTCTAGATACCATTGCGAGCTGCAAAAACTGCACACCCCGGCAACACGTGCTCACCCCCCCCACTATGCAACTGCACCCCACGCCACGTGCCTGCACCCCGCGCCCACCCTGCCCCAACCCCAGTGTGGCGTCCGCGGAGCTGCCAGCATGGGCATGATCATTGGGGGGAGGAGGGGGGGAGGAAGCGGTGTGGGCTGTGGGACCGTGGTCGCTGCAGCCCAGAGAAGCCCAAAGGGTGGGGGAGGTGGGGAGGTTGGGTCGGTATCTGAGTTTCTTTCCCTTTAACATCCACCGGGAGCGCCGCCCATACGGTCCCAGAGGGCATGGAACAGAAACCCCCTCCCAGCACACAGCACTTGCCCCCCCTCTCTTGACTCACTTTTGTGGGGCAGTTTCCCGGGTCAGGGACGGGGGCACGGTGCCACCATTGTGAGCCCCTCCCCGCGGGGCAAGGTGAGTCCCACCCCACACGCACCGTGGCACCGCCCCTCGGCAGAGCAGAGGCACTGCGCATGCGTCGGCCGGCTAAACTCGCAGACGGCTGAATCAAAATTGCGAAAAATTTGTTTCGCAAATGGGCGGGGTCGTAATGGAAAAGTTGCAATGCAGCGGGGATTCACTGTACATAGAGTCAATGTTCGGAGCTCACGGGGTCGGGTCTCCCCAGGTCCTGCAAGACCAGAATCCATGAAAATAGTGGACTCATGAATATATAATTAGGCCATGCCCCCTCCACTAATAAGGTCTGAAGGATGGTCCTGGGAGTGCGGCTTGCCCTGTAGCACCTCATTAAAGCGGAGGAAATACCTTCTGCCATTTCATGGCTACGGAGCCCTGGCCCCCAGAAGGATGCTGCGTTTCCAAGTACAGAAACCCTGCAGCAGCCGGTGCAGCCAGAAGCCTTGAAACTGGAACTCACTCCCCCTCTGTGGATCCTAGTGGGCATGGAGCCTCCTGCCACTGTATTTTCCCTGCCATGTCTGTGCTGGGTTCTACTNAGCACCTCATTAAAGCGGAGGAAATACCTTCTGCCATTTCATGGCTACGGAGCCCTGGCCCCCAGAAGGATGCTGCGTTTCCAAGTACAGAAACCCTGCAGCAGCCGGTGCAGCCAGAAGCCTTGAAACTGGAACTCACTCCCCCTCTGTGGATCCTAGTGGGCATGGAGCCTCCTGCCACTGTATTTTCCCTGCCATGTCTGTGCTGGGTTCTACTGGTTTCTGGTTACTGGTGTATGTCTCTTGTGTACAAACACGGTGGCAGAGTCATGTCACTCCAGAGCAAGACCCTGGGGGAGGCCAAGAGCTGCATGCAGCCAGACCAACACTGCAGGCCGAGGGAAGCTGACCATAGTCACTCCTCCTTGGCTCGCTGACACTGTCCTGTCCCTGGCAGGCAGCAGCCAGGGACCACCTCCCTGCCTCCTGCCAGGGCTGTCCACAGGAGTGTCAGACAGCAGCGGCTGTGCAGGGCAAAAGAGCTGCTGCCTCTCTGTAATCTGCTCCAGCTGCCACTCCTCAGAGATGCACAGGGCAGGGGTGGATGGGTGGAAGGAGCCAGCACAGCACCAGAGGACAGAGGAACCCCACACTGCGAACACTCATAGCTTTCTCCCCTTCCTTCTCCTACCCTCCCTCTGCACCTCCTCCACCTCACACATCCTAGAAGAGACCCCCCAAGCCTGTCCCATATCGACTGTTTCTGTGTTTCTGACACAGCAATAAACATCTACCAAAAAACCCACAGTACACGTACATACTCTCCTGCTGCCCAGAACTTTTTGGTTTGGGCAGCAAAGGGGTATTCCATTGCCAACAGCAGGGGCTGTACCCTGACATCAGGAGCCTGTGATGCTGGCACCAGGACACACCGGGCTATGTCACCGATGTCGCAGCCATGCAGACAGAGCTGAGGCGCGGGGCTGAGTCAGTGGCTCCACTCCCTCCCACTGGGAGTATTAAAACTCCTGTCCGCTGCCATCCTAGGGTTGTCATTGGCGGTGGCAATCACCCCCTGCCATCTCCTGGTTCACAGCGGTGCCGTGCTGCCATGCCCAGAAGTGCTGGCATGGCACCAGTGCCTCTGCGCCAGCTGCATGGCAGCGCTCCAGGCATCACAGAGACAGTAGTGGTTCCCCTTCCCCCTAAACGGTGAAAATGAAGGATGCACGGCAAGGCTGGTGGGTGGTGACAGCGGTCAGAACCAATCACATATTCATAAGCTCATTATATATTTACAAGCTGATGGAGTTTTCAGTACATCCTACGCCCACACGAGGTCGCATAAGTCATGGAAAAGCCAACCATGATTAACCGATCCCACAAAGATATGGACCACAATTAATTGGAGGATCACTGTACAATGGAAGAAACAAACAGTCACAAATACAGGATGTGGAATTCTGAAATACATACAGGTTGAATAATTGCCCTAGCAAATTGACTATGTGAGCTTGAAAGTTATGATCAGAGGAGCTACACCAAAATACATGTAAAGAAATCTACATGGCTGCTCCATAGTTTCGGGCACGTGTGTGAAAAAGTCCCAAATGCCATGTCGGCTTAGTGAAAAGAATGTAATGGCTTCAAAGAAGACTAGGCACTGGTTCATAAATAATTGATTCATGCAGAATTTCAGATTAAACAGTTTAATTGTCTCTTTTCTTTTACAGAACAAAAAAATTAAGCAATTGGACAAAATACTAATCCCAAACACAGCATATGCCAGAACGCTCTTGGACATGTAGCCAGCTCTCACTCATTGGATTATACAGTCATGCCTCTGGATTCATGGATTTTGGGTCTTATGAAGCTCCCGTGGAAGATTAAACCTGCGAACACTGGCAGGACATTAATACGGCAAATTACTGTCAGAAATATGGCAACTTTGCAACCCTGCAAAATCCCATGCTCCTTACAGACAGTGAGGAGCCTCAGAGTTGGGATTTTTTCCCTTTAACTCCAGCAGCTAGCACTGGCAGGAGTGCTTTGCCTGAGGCTATGAATATGTGCACATGCACATATGCAGGTATGTGCTGTCAAGTCCAGCCTGGCTGTAACAGCAGGAGGGAGCAGAAGCCTCCTCCTCGTTCCACTGCTGCCCCATCCCAGCACACAGCACTGGGACCACCACTGCCGCAGCCAGTCCAGCCCCACTGCTGTCGGGCACTTTCCCTGGGGCTATGTCTATCACCAGGTACACTGGGTGTGCAGCCCCTGGGAACACAGCAAGCTTGGCACCTGGCTTCTGCTGCTATTGGCATCGCCTCCCCTGCCTGTAGCCATGGAAACTGTAAGACAGACACAGATACACATGCACTCAGACACCCAGACACATAGACACACAGACACATGCTGTCTCACTGCGCTGCAGGACTACACATACCATGTAAACTCTGCAACACTCATAAGGGAGTCATCTGTGGCTGTCCCCAGCAAGCAAGAGCCACTGCCTGCTCACCCCACAGGGTGCAGTGGCACTACTCCTCCGTGAAGCAGAGCAACCATGTCTGCATTGAGCAGACATATTCATGAATAACTGATTAGGATTTGCAGAGAAATTTTTCGTGAATAGCTGAAGCAGCAAATAAATATGGGCGAAGAGTAGAGGTATAACTACTGCTAAAGGAGAAACTGGGCAACACAGAAGTCTGAATTACATTTATGATGAATCTAAGAAGGTATACAGTGAATCCCCGCTCTATTGCGACCTCTGCATTATGACCCCGCGCATTTGCGAGGTGAATTTAACGCAGTTTTGATTCCACCATTTCCGAATTTATGCAGCTCACACATGCANGCACCGGGGCTGGGGAGGGAGCAGGAGCGGCAGTGCAGGGCTTGGTCGCGGCAGTCCCGCGAATTCTCGGGGTTGGGAGGGGGGGGGTCTCCCGAGTCAGAGTGGGCTCAGAAACAGTTCCCTTTGGTCCCCCATGCTCAGAGAGCCCAAGGGGAGAAGCAGAAAAGTTCCTGCAGAGCTCTGGAGTGCTGAGGAGTGGAGTAATGGGCATGGCCTGCACGCATATTAA
>WEKX01013959.1:19251-35019 GCA_013390025.1 Pitta sordida | reverse complement strand
GCAGCTGAACTCCCCCGCGCCGCTGCTGTCGGGGCGCAGGACCATCGGGGCATGGGGCGGGGCGGGTGGTGCAGGACCAGTGGGGCGCGGGGCAGACAGCACAGGACTGGCGGCGCGGGACCGGTGGGGCACGGGACCGGTGGCACAGGGCGGGCAGCACGCAGCAGGCATGAGCACCGGGGCTGGGGAGGGAGCAGGAGCGGCAGTGCAGGGCTTGGTCGCGGCAGTCCCGCGAATTCTCGGGGTTGGGAGGGGGGGGGTCTCCCGAGTCAGAGTGGGCTCAGAAACAGTTCCCTTTGGTCCCCCATGCTCAGAGAGCCCAAGGGGAGAAGCAGAAAAGTTCCTGCAGAGCTCTGGAGTGCTGAGGAGTGGAGTAATGGGCATGGCCTGCACGCATATTAACGACCTGTACTTCTTTGCGAGCTTAACGTTTTGCGAGGGCTGTGGCCTGTCCCATTCCTCGCGAAGGATGGGGTTTAACTGTAATCAGCACCGGGTGAATTAACTGCTGATTTTTTGGAATTCACTCATCCAACTGCATAGTCCTTCAGAGTCATTCATTTGAGTTCAAATTCCCCTGCTTGTCCTAGCACATTTCATACTAGACAACCATTAGGCAGACTCCACTCTGACACCCTAGTCTGAACACTATTGCACCTCATTGTAAATCTAAGAGAAAAAGAGTTCTTTGTTATTTATGCAAGTAAACACTCAAGCCAAGCTGTTTTTCAAATGAATCCTGCACAGATGAATCTGAAAACAGTAATCACTCTGATGTTTACTCTGTCTTGCATTATAATCTCATCAGTTATCATTCCAAATTAATGTTTCTGAAGACACTGGTTTGAGCATACAGTTCTGGGAATGTTACCTAATCTTGTAAAAAAATATACATACAAGTATCTGAACAAGTAATTCAGGAAGGTAAATGTGTTCAGCTAGTCTTTGAAATGAATGACATACCTACTATCCCTACATGCCCTTACTCATGGAGAAACACAATGCATGCCTTTAAAACTAATATGTCCCAGAAAAGCAGCAAATAAATACTAGAACTTTTTTCCTACTTTCTCTGTGATTACACTATTCAAAAGCAGAACACATTTTCATTTCAACTGGTATTCTAGATGCAGAATGACAACACATAAAAGCCTCTAGTGTAAGACTTAAAATCTGATGAGCTAAAATTCCCTGCTCACACTTGTTACCTTTCCAAGCCTGAAACTGAAATAACATGGAGTTGATGCAAATTCTGAATCCACTTCCCAAACTGCCTAGAAGGAAATACGAGTCTAACAACCACACTTAACTGTATATAAAGAGTAAGATAGGACACTTGAAGTTCTGAAGATGATTTACCTAAAACAAATTGTGAAAGAGTCTGATCTAATCAGCATTTCTAATGCTTCTCCATTCAGTTATGATGGAATTAAGGAAAAATAAGCAGAGAATCACACTCGTATTGCCCATATTTTGGAATGTACAGGAACATCACACAGTGCAAGAACAAAGAGGGAGATGTTATGAGAGGCATAGACAGAAAAAACTTAAATGATCTGGAAAAAATATCAAAAAAGCTCAAGAACTTTACCTATGTCACAAATCTCAATTCTTTTTGTCCTCTTTCACAAAACCAGAGCAAGGACATAATTTTAAATAAAATCTTATCTTTCCTCTCCCTTGGTGTTTCTCTTACCTCTGGGCACATAATTTGTTAGCTTTCACATTAGACCCAAACTATGTGTATTTCCATTCTCTTGTGTGAACCCAGAGAAAGTTTTATGACCACACACACACTTGTTGAGAATATGCTGCAGTCTTACCTCCACACAAAACATACTTAACTAATACTGAAAAATTTTTTAAACTATAGACTAGCATCATATATGTTAACAGGGAAGCACAAAAAACTTGAAAATAATGATCATAAACAGCTTCATACATTTTATATTGTCCATCTCTCCTTGATTTACAGTAAACAATACAGAGAAACCCTGCATATTCGTGGTTTGCATATTCAATTAGCTGCGGTTGGATTTTCATCAAGTTGTGCAAGTTGTGCGTGCACATAACGTCCCGAACCCTGTATTCCACTTTAATGAGGTGCTACAGTGTGAGCCACACTCTCCAGACTGCCCTCCCGACACTGTTAGTGGAGGGTGTCTATGGGTGGGGGTAATTGAATATTTATGGGTTCAGTATCTTCACGGATTGCATAACTTGCGGGACCTGCCCAGACCCACCCCGCCGTGACTTCCAAGGGCGCTCGGTACTTATCAACAACTAGAACTCCAGTGTGTTATCAACACTATTCTCATACTAAATCCAAACCACAAGACTGTGCCAGCTGCTAAGAAGAAAATTAACATTCTCAGCTGAAACCTTTGTTTTAGAAGTACGGAATGTTAGCACAGTTGAGCTACAGCTTGTAATTTAACTACATGTAAGTGGAAAGATATCAGGGATAACAGCTGGTCTGCGAGCACCCTTGGAGTTATCAAAACAGACAAAATTGATCTTGACAACATTTCTGTTGATTAAACATATACCTTTGTTGTGGTTTGACTCTGGCTGGATGCCAGAGATTCACCCACAACCTCTCTCTCATTTCATTCCCCCCACCCCCTCATACCAACAGGGGAAGAGAGAGGAAAAGGAAAAAGCTGAAGGGTTTTTGCTACAGCAGGAATGAGGACTATTAGAAATCTTTATTGTCACAGGCAAAACAAGCTCCAAGATGGGGAATGTAAAGGATTTATTTCTAACAGGATCAGAGCTTAATGTGTATCATCTTAAAGGCAACCTTCTTCCCCCATCCCTCCTTCTCTTACAAGAGATTTCCTTTTTTCCTCCAGGAAGACAACCCTTGAGAAGAGAAAGCTTGGCAGAGGCATGTGCTAAGGCATCCAGATCAACAACTTTTGCAGAATTTCCAACTGTGAGAACAGGACGCTGGAAACAGAAGACAGAACTCTAAAGGTCTACCAATGAAAATAGAGAAAACAAGTGTGCAGACAATTAGAATGCAACATGACAGCCTTCTGATTCTATAACTATGTGTGTTTAGCGTCAATAGAAAGCTTTTCTCCACCAATCTCAGTGTGTGTACATGTCATTCTTTGTCCGTCTCTACAACGACAGAATGATCCATATGTCAAAGGCTTTTCATTTTGAATATAGTGAACGTTTTTAAACAACTCGTCTATCTATTGACACAATATCCATATACAGACACAAGGACAGACAGCTAGGTACACAAATTAGAGCCCAAGGGATGTGAAAATCCCAAGGAGATGGTTTAAGATGCCTATGTAACACAACTAAGAAAATCTGACAAGATTGGTAGTACAGTTGGGTCTCCTGTATCATGAACCTGTGGTCTGAAACAGGTTCCGCAAAGCCCTACTTCCGTGTTGAATGGCAGCTCATTAATATGCAACATTGACCCGCACCCTCAGACAGTTCCCTGCCGCTGTTCTGGCACTGTGTTGCTGTGTATCAGTTGCTGCAGTCGCCATACCGGGGCAGGTGGCGAAGCAGCAGAACACCGGCTGTGCCCAGCGGTGGATGGGGGAGCAGCAGAACCCGGGGAGGGTGGTGAAGCAGCCGTACTGCTGTGGCTGTGATGGGACAGGGTGAGCAGCCATGCCACTGCCGCGGGGGCCGGAACAGGAAAAGCGGCTGCGCCACCACAGCCAGGACAGGGCGAGCAGCCACACCGCTGCAGCCAGAACAGGACAAGTGGCCATGCCGCCACCACCGCAGCTGGAACAGGACGAGCAGCTGTTTTATTTTCCAGTTTTTCTCATCCAGGAGAGGTTGTGGTGAATCTCTGGCATCCAGCCAGGGTCAAACTACGACAGAAGTATGTAAACTTCAAACTCTGCTTTCAAAAAAAACAAGCAAACAGACAAAACAAAAATTCTGCTAATGTGTACTGTAAAAACAAAAGCTTTGTAGAAAAGCCCAGGCAACACAATAGGCAACTAAGATGGAATGTATCTGGCTTTTACAGCGGGCTTGTAGTTAGCCTCCATGGTAACATGGGACACAAACCAGGGACAGCAGGGTGGGTGTGTCAGTGCCCCTCCGCTCCTTCCGCAAAATGAGCAGAAGGGAACATGGCAGGGACTTCCTTTTTTATTTATTCTTCTAAAATCAGTCCTGGCTACATCTGAATAGGGGGATGACCAAGGAGGACCCCATCCTGTAGGGTGAGCAGTGCTGGCCAACAGATAGTGCTCCTCCATCTATTAAGTACAACTTTTCCATACCCATAGGCCGATTTGCATTTGTAAAGGACACACGTGTCGCAACTTAATTGCCCATTTTGTCACCTCAGCTTTTCCACAAAGCCTTGTGACTTCTAGTAGGAGGTTTGTTTTGTTCATTTTTTTGCAAGCACACCAAGGCGGGGTGTAGAGCCCAGGGACTGCGTGCCTCCGGGACTCCACAAGCGCACGCTTAAACACAGCTTGAGCTGCACTTGGACACCTCGCTGGCCAGGCTCCCCCTGCTCGAGCGGAAGAGTGTGAGCGTCTGGCTGTGCCTGGCCAGCCCATCACCATAGGAACAGCGCTGGCAAAGTCAGTGGCCAAGCAGGCGCTCTGAGCGTCCCACCTATGAGCCTAATGCCCAGCTCAACAGCCAGCATGGAATTAAAGCCTAACGTTCCAGTATGAAGCCACTACTGTGCTCGCCAACGGTCGCCTCGCCTCGTTTTGCGTGTGACTGGGGAAGAGACGAGCTGCAAGTTACCTGGGCAGCCCCTGGCACCCACCCATTGTCAGGGAAACAATGCAATGCCAGGGCCGCCCCCAGGACATCACCCCAGCCGACCTACCACCAGGACTGGGGACAAGCTCCGTGCTGCAGCCAGTGGGAGCAGGGGGCCTCGCCGTGTGTCCTAGGGGGGTGTGTATATATTCCATATATTTGTGTTTTGGCTTGTGGATACTGGTCCTTAGCAACACCAAGGTCATTTTCTCTCTGTGTCCAGAAGACGATTAAAAAAATTCAAAAACTGAGAAGTGGCACTTGAAGGAAAAAAAAATTTCTTGGGGAAGCTCACACAGCAGCGGCAGAGGCAGGGAGCTGGTTGGAACTCTCTGGCAGCCGTGGTTGTGTGGGGCTGGAGAGGGGCGGCTCTGGTGGGTTTTTCTCCAGCTTTTGGGAGAGCTCCATATTTTTTCTTTTTTTTTTCTTGTTTTCTTTTTNTTTTTTTTCTTTTTTCTTGTTTTCTTTTTTCCCTTTCTTGCTTTTTTTTTTTGCTTTTTTTTCCTTGGATATATTTCTTGCTGCACTCCAGCCACTAGAAGAGGGGAAGAGGGCCAGCAGTTCCCTTCCCCTGCCCCCGGGGGTTCTTCCTCAACATCTCTTGCTTTCCCTTGGAGTGCCTGCATCAGGACTCAGCTCTAGCTGCTCTCTGTGCACCCGAGGAGATTCTTCTGGGACTGTCTGCTGGAATCTCATCGAGACAAACAGGACTCTTCACATACAGGACTTTCCTCATCACAGGACACTTCACATCATCGGACTTGTGGGATATCTCAGGTTTTGCTGTTTAATACTGTTGTATCTTGTCTGTTTAATAAAGTAAATAGTTTATACTTTTCACACTTTCCTTGTTTATTTTCTGAACCTGGTGAGGGGGAGGAGTGGTTTGTTTTTTCTTTGGCTCAGCCCTAAATTTGCCTCAAACCTTGTCACCGTGAAAAGAAACACTTGCAGTATCCCTCTCTCGCCCCGCAGCAGGCCCAGCCCCCGGGATGGGTGTTGCTGGTAGTGGCCAGTACAAACAACATGTAGAAGACCTTGCAGCACTTGAATCTTGGTAGCTGATTTGGCTCTCAGCAGTACAAGACTACCACAGTTGGCTCAAATCTAGGATAGTAAGACCTACTGCAGGTCCTAATCAACCATTATTCTGCTCCAGCACCATCCCTCACCCAGTGCTTCTCCAGATACTAATTTTTGTTTAAATTACTTGGGGGGGAGGGGGCGGAACAAGGGGAGAGGATGTGGGGACAGACAAGTTCTCGTCCTGGCTGCTGAGTCTGGGGCGACGTGGAACCACCTCGCAATGGGAGAGGGGTACTGTCCTGCCAGCCCCACTCCTTCTCAGGCAGTGCTGCCTGGGCAGGCTGTGTGCAGCCACTGCCACTCTGGGTGCCGGCGGCAGGGCAGAACCCCCACTGTCCCGCCAGCCCTGCCACCTCTCGTACAGCGCTGCCGCTGCAGTGCAGCCAGGAGCAGTCGGGACCAGGCGCTCAGAGCAGCGAGTCCGGGCTGGCGTGGGCGGACGCAGCTGTGCTGGTGGTCCGTGTGGGGGCTGGGGCGGGGGGGAAAGGCAGGTAAATTTGCATATTCATCACTGCCCACTTTGAATATTCATGAGTGTCAGGTTGCACATGCACAGTAGTGAATGGTCTGAGTAACAGACTTCTCCAGCCACCGAAAAATCAGACCACGAAGACATGAACCTGCAACAGGGCAACTGCAAAGTGGAGAGGGGTGACTAGTAGTATTAAATATCAGATGCCCATTCTGCAATGGGTCTACCAAATCTCTTTTCAAGTGAATTGTTAAAATCTGTGTATGCTTCCTTGTCAATGAATAAATTTTGAAGAGTGCGTTTAAATTTACCGTTTGTTCCTTTTAGCACTCCAGGACTGTTCAGAACATCAATACAGAGCAGCATCAAAAAATGTTATCACAGGTCTGAGAACCAAGGTGATAAATTCACTGATATCAGTAAATGTCTAGGTCTGTCATGATTCAAAAGATGATACAAAAGCCTCTTTGAAGTAGGTGGTGTCCACATTTAAATCAATAACTGCCCCTGTGAATTCTCCATCTGAATGCAGTCTAAACAAGAACTTAGAAATACTACCAATTGACCTGTTTTATCTTTATGTGCTGGTATTATCAAATTTTAGTAAATTCATTAGGCACCTAAAGTAATTTTTTTCACTGGTATCAAGGCCTGCCTGCCCCTAAACTCACGGTAGGACAGTTCCAGGCAGGCCACGCGAGTCATGAAATCCGTACCTACCAAATCCGTGCATATTCAAATAGGCCCCACCTGTAGCCACACCCCCTCCACTAAGGAGCTCTAGAGGGCGGTTCTGTGAGCAGCGTGCGCCATGTTGTGCCTCTGGAAAGTGAAGCGAGCGCCTTTTGCCCTTCCCAACAGAGGAGTCCCAAGGAATTGGGGTAGGGGGCACTCCCTGCAGCTGCACTGCCCCCGTGGCGAGTCCTGGGCTTCTGCTGTCACAGTGGGAGCACCAGGCTTGAGACTGACCATGGGGTTCTGCCAGACTTCCACGCAGTGGCCATGGGCTGAGGACCCACCGTGGGCTGTGCAATCCTCTGGGTGGAATGCAGGGAGCTCATAGAATGTTGTCCCATTGTATCAGGCAGATGGGGGAACTGGCAATAAAGGCAAACTGTGTTTGAACCTGAGGGGTGCAGGGCTTGCGGTGCTTGAGGCTCGGGAGGACAAATCCAGTCACCTATTTCCCCCCTGCCTGCAAGCAGCGGGAACTTGAGGGCAGAGTAGCAGTGGAGCAGAGCACAGCTTCTGCAGCGCTCGTTCCACCCGCCATGAGAGTCGTTCCTGTTTCTTTGGTTGGTTGGCTGTGGTGTTTGGGAGTTTTGAGGGAGTTTTGTTTGGGTTTTTTTCCCAGCAATGCAATGAAATTGGCTGTCCTCGTTCCCTCCCTGTGCTGCGCAGTGGTGCCACCCAGCCTGCGCGGGCAGCCGTGCTGCCTCTCCCTGCGCTGGGACCCTGCCACAGCCACGGTCTGGCTGCTCCTTTGCAGAGTCTAATGCTTCCCTGTCCCAGCTGACAGGGATACTGAGCAGAGCCCCCAGTGCAGCCAGGAGCTGGGGCTCCTTGGGATGCATGGCCTGTGACTTAAACAGACTGCAACATGGTGTCCCGTGGGAGAGTCTCTAACATCACACACTCCAGGTTTTCCCTGCAGCTCCACTAGCAAGGAAAACACAATGTGTGAAGCACATACGAGACACATACCCCCCAAACCCCCAGCAACCACCCCACAGCGCTAGGGGAGGCTGTGCCATGTCTGTCACACCACCACCCTGCATTGCCACTCCTCTATCCCCAGCACCGGGGAGAGTGTGGTGTCACACAACTCACTTTCTTTCACTTCACTGTGCAGCAGGCAGCGGCAGCGACTGAGTGGGATGGCGGCCCCCACTGCCTCTGCAGCAGAGGAGGGGAATACCCCTTGCAGCATCAGCCCCACCTCCTCCTCAGGAGTGGTGCTAGCCCGCTGAAACAGAGCCCCAGCTTCTGCTACAGTCCCTGGGAAGGAGTCTTTCCAGGCGCTGCCACACCCCCCACATTTAAGTTCAAGGTGGTTTAAATCTGCTGCCCTGCCCTCCGTGACCAGTAGCACCGCCCGTCCCTGCTCCACTGTGATGGCAAAGATTCCCCCTTCCCCTTAAACAGTGGAAATAAGACAGCTCCCAGGGACTGTGAGGCCATTACATATGCACAACCTGTCTGTGTTCACAGGACTATCTGTGCATGCACGCAGACGCACAACTTGTGGAAAAAATAAACTGTGGTTAATTGAACAAGCAAATATGTGGACCACCAATATGCAGGGGCTCACTGTATTACCATTATTGAAGTCCACTAGTTTTCAAGAAAACCATTATGTTTTCCTAATTTAGTAACACTACTAAATAGTTATAGCTTTTCTTCAAACAGTTACTAGAAGTTAAACAATAGACAATTATATACATTAGTTGCAACTGTGCATCAATACGTCCTCTAGAACTGCCAATAACCTTACCACCTCACTGTAGCCGGGAACTTACAAAGTTTAGTACTGAAGAGTTTTTGGACTAAGCTGAGTATACGTCTTGCTTCAGTCTTCTGATTCACCTGAAAGATGATGTTAAAATTTGAGAAAAAAGCTGGTATCTCTAATCCAAATGTTACAAATGAGTATCGTTTGCCTTTAAAATGAAATTAATTCCCAGAATAAGACAAGAACATGTACTCCAAAACATTCTATAGCCTACAGAAACTCTTGCCATGGCAAATGCCAGGCAGAACAATCCAGATGCAACATGCAAAGTAATTATCACTCAAAAATCACAGAATAGATGAAAACCTACTTATACAAAAAATGTGCTCTCCTTCCATTTAAATTATGCCTCAGTTCTTTCAAGATTATACTCTATTTACACCTTTTTTGTTACATCCTTTCTCTCAAATTAAATATTATTCGTAACATTTTCTATTACTACAAATATTTAAGATACTTCGCCTATCAAATTCCTTCTTACAACTGATCACTACAACTGGTAGCTATCAATCTAAATACTGAGACTAAAAAAGTGACTTACTGAAAGTTGTTTATGCATTAAATTAACTTAGACTTCTATAAACAGTTCTCTTCTCCATTCTAGGCATTTACCTTGGTTTTGTTGTTGACATACGAATTGAAGGCAACGCTTATTTTTTAAAGTTTGGTTGGGTTTATAGGGTTGAATTACATCTGCAACATTACTAGGACCACAGTTCACAGCTATTCGTCTCAGAATACAGCCTTTTAACAGCACACACATAAAACCAGACTTTGTCTTATATGTGTTAGGTTACTTACTGGTTCTTCTTTAACCACCAGGCAAAAATCACCATCACTGCTACGAGTGCCAAACCCATTTAGTGAAGAGCCAACCAAATAAAGTCTGCTCTCTGCAACAGAATAACAGTACAAAATAAACACGATGTGATATACAACAGTTTGAGAGGAAGGAAGAACCACAAACCTGAAGAACATTCAAGCTGGTATTAAGAAATCAAATTCAAAACATACGTGGAAAAATTAGCTGAATTTCTCTCTGTAGTTCTGTTCTGCAGAGCTCTTTTCTGTTCAAATCAGAGTCCTGTTGCCGACACGCTTGAAACAACTCCAAAACCTGTTGACTTAACTGGACACACACATCCAAAAAGTAAAGATAAAGAGACATGAACATTTTCTCCTGTCAGAGATGCAATCACATGCAACAAACACAGAAGGTTGGCTTTTTAATGCAAACCCCAGAATCATTTCATACGACCTACTCCATTGTGTAGAGTTTTATAGCACGTTAATTTCATGTTGAGTAACTCCCTGGAAATTTCTGCTATGATTTTAAACTTAAATTTTTTTCAATTTGTTACACAATGTCTATCCACAGAAAATAATTTTTGCATTATCAGTATCTGCAGCCTCTCAGGGAATAAGCAGTGAAAGACCAGAAACATCGTCTCATGACTTTAATGTGAACAGTTTGCCTACCAGTAATAGGGAGAAGAAAAAAAAAATTTAAAAATTATTTAAATTAGTTTTCTTTTTTATCTCACACAAACTATTAAAAAAGTAGTCAGATCTTTGTTGAAAGGAATTATCTCTTTTCATTTCACAACACTGCTATATGCTGTACTCAGCAGGTACATTTATACTAAAGAAAAAAGTATCAAGACTGATTAGCTACATGCGGATTTTGTATTTATTTAAAACAAGAAACAGTTTGAAACTAAACTGGCCACCTGAAGAAAGCATTGTCTTTTATATTTCAGAAAAACTATGACCATGACTTTTATGCCCTCTTGAGAAGAGGTAGAGGACACAAGCCCAACACTGTAATTACTTAGACAGCAATTCTCCCACATTACTATGTTATCTCAGTAATTTTTGGGGGGGAGGTGGTATGAGGGTTTCCCCCTCCTCATATCATGTGAGAAATGGACCATTCCTCCAGTTTTCACTTCCTGGAGTAGACATTTAAGTTTCCTGACATTAGTATGGAAACCAAACAACACAAGCAAACACCCTGATTCCCCTCACCCCCAGCAAAAGGCTCCAAACCGGAGCACACACAAGGAGGTTATATAGATTCATAGCAGCAGCTACATTAATTGATGTTTCTTCCAAAGACAGCTCAGTGATAGAGAATCTGTGACACCGTCAAAAACCCTTGCAGAGACTTTTGTGGTCTCCCACAGCACCTCTGGATTCTGCCTACTCAGAAGGCAGAAGTGAAGCACAGACACAGAAAGTTAATACCTCATCTTTGGCCACAGGGAGCCCAGCTTCTGTAGAGTCTGGAAACAGAGGGACACATCCAGCTAAAGCTGGAGAGCCAGGTGCACAAAACAGTGTAGACTGAACAGAAATTGGTCCTGGGAAGAAGTATCTATGTTCTTCTGGTAAAGGCACTGCTTGGTTAACTACAGTTGTGTCAGAATTCTGTGACTCAACCCGCGGCCGTTTGACACCACGTGGAGTATTATGGTCCCTTTGCCTCCTAGAGAGAGAGAGAGACTGTAATTCCTCTAGATCACAAGCTCCAACCCATGATTAAAAGACAGCTTCTACAAAGTTCAAATACCAATGCTTATTAACTCCAGTGAACCCTCAGCTCTTCGCGATTTTAGTCTTTGCAGGTTCACTTAATCACAGGGGTTTTTTTCCATGATGATTTGTGTCTGAGCATGTGCAGAGAGAGTCGCAAAGATGTACAGCTCATGAATACGCAAATAAGCCCCACCTGTTGTCCCATCCCCCACAGACCCTGAGCACTGGGAGGTCATTCCCTGCCTGCAGCCACAGGGCTGAGGCTCCTGGGGATGGTGGTGTTTTCACTCGGTGCTGTGTGAACCCTCAGACTGGGCTCTCCCCTCGGCTGCCCTGGTCTCCCTCGGACCCTTCCAGTAGAGGACGAGCCCTGTTGGACACTGAGCCTCCGACCAGGTGGGGGGTGCAGAGCATGGCAGGGCTGGGGGTCCAGGAGCTTGTGGGACTCTGCTCGTGCTGCCAGGGCCGCTGCCCCCACCAGGGCGGATGCAGTCTTGCCTCTCACCATATCCCATTGGCCGCTGGGGGCACGTCCAGTGAGGGTCTGAGAAGCGAGCTCACACCAAGCCCAGCGGCTTGCTGTGAGGCAGCGCTGCAGCACTGTGGTAACTGCCAAGCCTGTCTCAAGCCGCTAAGCTCGGCAGGGCCACATTTGGGGCAGGGCCAGCCGAGAAAGGGCCAGAGAAGTTTCTGTTGCCATGGCCACCTCGCAAGTGCCATGCTACACTCAGCTGTAACCACTGCTTTTTGGGCTGTGCATGCCTGGCACCCCCACGGCACCCCACACCTTCACAGCAGCCCTCACTGCCATGGAGCTCGTGACCGTGGGCGAGCTATTGGCTCCTTGGACCACCTTGCTGAGCCATGCCAGGTTTGTCAGAGCAGCATGGCGCTTCGGCCATGTTTAAACACACACACACACACCAACAATCAACAACCCTGATAAGCCCTGGCATGGACACGCCAGGGAATAAACAGCGGTGGGAGACTCAGCCCCACTTAGTTCTGCTTGGGGGGTGGTCACTGGCTTCAGGGCTCCCAGCAACACTGGCTTCTGTGGGGTTTCTGGGCTTGGTGCAGCGGCAGTGGAGGCAAAAGCCAGGAATCCCGGGACTCCATTGGCAGGAAGGGGCAGCAGCTGCTCCCTTCACGCTCCTGAGCCGGCACAGGGCACAGGACAGTCCTGGGAATGCTGTGCAGCACTCTAGGGCGGAGGAGGCAGGGGAGGGGAGACAGGCAAGGCTTAATTGCATATTCATGAGATGCCTATCTTCGTGTATCACAGGAGCTGAGGAGACATGATGCCCCACGGACATTGAGGGTTCACTGTATTTCACTAAAAGCCATCAACTCCTATATCTGAATGGATAATGAGAACTGATTTTTTTTTCTAAACAGTGAAAAGAAAATAACCCCCTACATGAAGCTAAAATCTCTCTTTCTGTGGTAACGAAATGGAAAAAAGAAAGTTATGCAAATTCAATTCAGTTCAGTTTCTTAAATATCAGAAAAACTAGGTTTTCATAAAATTCTTCTTAAAAAATAACTTAAATATGCTTGAATTTAACATTTTGTATTTGAAAACTAAAGCATCACATAACTAAGAAAATCAGGAAGAACACCTAATGTGTCATCAGAAAACATGACAACTTCCACAAAACCCCGAGGGTGCACATTTTAACAGGAAAAGAACATTTGTTGACACAAACCTATTTATAGTCACACAGACTACAATGCACGGTAGTATTAAAATAAATTGCTTTATTCACAGTTCTGCAAGGCTACAGCTGTTGGAAGAGAGAAACTTGGTATAGGAAGTCACTTACGAGCACTAAGATTCTCAAAATCATGAACGCTTTACATGGCCTGTTCCATTAAAAAAAGTATTCAGTACCTCTTACAATTTCTAACGTAAGTTGCGTAAGGAATTTACATTAGACGAGCTTCACCATGGGTACATTACAACCAGTATTAGTCACACATATACAAAGAACTTACTTTCTCCTGTGAAACGATGTGAGGACACCTGACGTAGACACTGGACTGACATTTCTGTAAGTTACCAGTTGTCGTGTAACACCTGGAGTAACAGCTGGAGTTGCTACAAGGTTCCCGCACGAAAGTACTCTAGAAAGACAACAGTCCATAACTATTATTCAGAAGATATATTTACGGTTTGGTACTTCTTCTTAAGTAAATGCTAAACTCCATGAATCCTGTCTTTTTTTTTTTTCTTACAAGCAATACATCATTCTTTTCTATTCAAAATTAAGACATATTTCAGCATGTATTTCATTAAAAACTAGAAAAATCGTCATTCTTGAGAGCACACAGGTAAGAAAGGGCTAGCAAACAAATTAACTTAAGGCACTGTTAAATTCAAAAGCCTAAAGGACACTACAGTGTCTTCAAATATAAACCCAAGAATAAATGTTTCTTCCCCTTCTCATTTTCTTCCTGTTCTCCACAATAAACAAATACAATTGAAGACCTTTGAACTGTACATTAACAACCAGTGAAATGGCATTTCATGCGTTATGCACAACGTAGCCAAGCGTTAAGACCAGAGCAGAAATGATGCGGGTCTGGTTTACATGTGACATCTTCGTGGTTTTTTTTGAAGTTCAACGCTGTTTAATGTCAAAACCAGCAAAGACCATCCTGCATAAATAAAAATACTTCTTTCAAATCCAATTCCCACTATCAAATCTTACTGTACTTACATTGCAGTGTGAAAATTAGATGGATGAACAACAGTGTGCTGGCGAGAAAGAAGAGCAGGTGGAGGAATTACATTGACGAAATTATTCTGTTGTTGATGTTTTGAAAGGAAGGGTGGACGACACAAGTAGGAAGAATTTGGGAACATGCTCCTTTCTACTTGAAGTGAACATGTATCCTTTTGTCTACTTTAAAATAAAAGGAATGAAACCGAAATTAGGCAAAAAGAAATACTAGTTACCTTTTAAACTCTAGTTTAAAAATTCAAGTGATCTAATTCCTTAAGATAATTGTGATTGGAGGTTAGCTTTCATTGCCTTTCAGGACAAAAAAACTAAACAAAAATACTGTATACCCTAAAGTTGCACAATTACTACTTGCTTTATTTATGTTTAAAAGTGGATTTTTATTTGCTCTCCTCAATTTTAAGCTTAGTTTAAAAAAAAAAATAAATCAGACATCACAAGGCATAAGAATTTCCATCTCGAGGAAAAGCAAAAGATTACAGCGGAATACGTTTCATATTTCAAACATTCCGCAATAAAGTTCAGGGTCTATGGGAAGAAACACTTGACTTCACCATAATAACATAAACATGAATTGTAAGTACATATTTCTCTCACTACACAAGATGTAAAAAAAACAGCCAAATGATGACAGCAATTGCAAATACACTCCGGGTTTGAGAGTACCACACATACGGTACTGTTTTACCGAACTGCCCCTGCGATAGAAAAACGTAAATTTACTATCATCCACTTTAGTACAGTGGTAAGTGTCCCCACCTGGTGTGTGGGAGACCTGGGTTCGATTCCCGCCAGGGAGACAGTGTTAAGAGTTGGACTCGATGATCCTTGTGGGTCCCTTCCAACTCGGAATATTCTGTGATTCTATTCTGTGATCATTTAAATTTAAAACTGAATGTGACACACCTGGCCATGTTTAACCTTCTCAGATGGCTCTGGCTGTCTCTGAAGACAGCACTAGCACAGAGCACAAGAAAACGAGTAACAAGTTCATGTGCTTGGGCTTGCCTTCGTTCCTTACGTTCTACGACAACAACCCACACTAACAAGAACCCAGCAACGTGGACATCGCTGCAACAGATCCAAGAAANTGTGTTCCAGCCCCTTCACCATCCTTGTCGCCCTTCTCTGGACACGCTCAAGGATCAAGACGATTCGTGCCCTCACAGCACTCCCTCTTTTTTCCTCTGTTTCGTCCCCCTGCACACATCCCTCCTGGAGCAGTGGGCGAGGGGAAGCATCGCGTACTGACAGGAGTCATTACTCGGACGTTCACTTTCAGCTCCGCCGAACAAACCGCACCGAGAGGCGCAACAAAATCACTTGGTATTTACGTTATATTCGCTCTGAATGACTTCGTGCTGCCCACACTTCCCCCCATTTCCCCCTCCCGGGAAGGGCCAGGCACCCTGCGCAGCTCTGGGACACAATCCCGGCGGTAAGAGAAGGGAGGAGCTCGGGGCACAGGACACACGTCCCGCTCAGCCGCTTGCGGCTCAGGTACCTCTGTCCCCGCGGGCGCTGCTTCCAAACAAGCACCGGATCCTCACGGGATACTCACGCCAAGCCCGAGCGGCGGCGACCGGGGCGGGCCCGCGGTGGAGACGGAGCGCGGCCCTGCCCGCCGGACGCGGGGA
>WEKX01013959.1:2226-19168 GCA_013390025.1 Pitta sordida | reverse complement strand
TGACACATAGCGATATACAGTGAAACACGGCGACACGGTGACAGAATCAGTAGTAAGGTTGGAAAAGACCTTAGAGATCGTCGAGTCAGACTCCATCCCTTCGTCCAGATCATCAATAAAGATATTGAACAGGACAGGTCCCAACACTGAGCCCTGAGGCACCCCACTAGTGACCGGCCTCCAACCGGACACAGCACCATTAACCACCACTCTCTGAGCTCTGTTATCCAACCAACTCCTGATCCAGTCCACTGTAAACCCATCCAAACCACAAGCCTCCAGCTTCACCAGGAGTTTGTTATGGGGGACAGTGTCAAAGGCTTTACTAAAATCCAGGTACACCACATCAACAGCTCCTCCCTCATCAACCAGGCACACACGGTGACACATAGCGATATACAGTGAAACACGGCGACACGGTGACACACAGCCACGCATGGTGACACACAGCCACGCACGGTGACACGTGGCAACACGCAGTGGTGCGCTGTGACAATGCTCCAGTGACATATGGGCCTGGCCACAGCCACAAGACAAATGTCAGCGCAGCAGTTTTGTTTTCTGTAGTTGCTGGCCAATTGTAAACGAGCTACTGCTCAGGAGTGTGTCACTGTAACCCCTAAGCCACTAACTCATCACCCAGTGCCGGACCAGACACTTCTAGGCATGGCGACTCCTCCACCTTTCTTGGTGACCTGTTCCAGTGCCTGACCACCCTAACAGTGGGGGAAAAAATTCTAATATCAAATTTGAATGTCCCCTGTATCAGCTTAAGGCCGTTTCCCTTTGTCCTCTCATTGCAGGCAGAGACCAGCCCCCACCTCACAAAAACCTCCTTTCAGGTAGTTGCAGAGAGGGATGAGGTGCTTCCTGAACCTCCTGTTCCTGGCACTACGTATCCCACTTCCTTCAGCCATTCCTTGTAAGACATGTTTTCCACATCTTTCACAAGCCTTGTTACCCATCTCTGGACACACTCCAGCACCTCAACGATCTTTTTAACGTGATTCCTTCTTGGGGAGGAGAGTTACTGTAAGTGAGGTCTTGCCATGAGCGGGTACTGAGACAGTGATTTTATTCACACACTGCTGAAGCTCCCACCTTTAAGAGGGAAGGGGTAAGCTGAGGTCTTGCCCAACTTCAAGCTTCTCAGTTAATCAGCTGAGAGCAGGCAACATCTGGAGTTGTCACGCCTTAAGACTCTGGCTACTCACAGATAGACTTACCTGATAAGAAAGAGACAGAGCAGAGGGTCCCAGTGAAGTAGGGCGGGAAATGGACTGGCAAGGAGGGTTTGGACTGCAAAAGGATTTAGTAAACTTGGCTCTGGCATGGGATCCTTAATACATGAGTCGGCCCATGGTTGTGTTTAGCATTACATTAATGGGAGAAATCCTAGTGGCATACATGGAATGAAGCTTCAAAGCAAAGTTCAGCCACAGAAAAATTTCCCTTGAGAATTTTTTATTTTGGCTGTCTTGACTATTTATTAACCAAAGCACATGACATGGGTTAAGGTTAGATTTAGAGTTCAGAGGGAGACAAAATCTATGGGTCTTAGTGAAACAGCGCTACAGAGAAGCTGCTGAGGGAGAGTTACAGAAAGTGTGTTCTAGGCAGTTTTAGAGTTGGAAGAGAGACAGTTCCTAGGGGTCTAGTTGTGGTAGGTCTGCAGAGGGGATTGCGTAGTTACAGTTCTGCAGAAGAATTGCTATCAGAAGACCTGAATCAGGGTCATGGTTGCGTTTGCCTGGGGTCAAGGCCCTGAGAACATATAGGGCAAAAAGGGAGAGTTCCTAAGGGTTTGGCTGGAGTGGGGCTGTTCAGGGAAGGTCTGGGCTGCAGAAGCAATTCTCTGGGAACTTTTTTATCCAGGTGTCCTGGTGTCAATTAAGATGGAGTGTGAATTGAATTTAGAAATACTTGAACAAGATATACAGTCAGGTCTCCTATGTTGTGCACCCGCGGTCTTAATTCGGACCGGCATAGCCGCGTTGAATGGCGGCTGCCACGCATGCTGCCACCACTACCACCCATGCTGCCCCCGCTGCCACCCGAGCCACTGCCCGTTCCGCCACCGCCACCACAGCGGCAGGTGTAGTTGTGCATAGTTGTGAAATGGGTCTCCTACATCTCTAGAAAATCATGCCGCTAAGATCTGAAGCCATAATATGGGGGGCGTGAAATGCAAGAGGGCCTACTATAAAGAGAAATAAGAACTTTACTGGGAGAAAGGAAAAAATTAACAAGTATATACAGTTATACCTCCTCCATCGCGAGGAAAGGGACAGGCCAGTGCTGTCGTGAAAGCCCAACCTCGCAAAGAACTGCAGGTCATTAATATGCATGCAGGCCATGCCTATTGCCCCATCCCCCAGAACTCCGGAGGGCTCCCGGCAATTTTTTGNCCGCCCCACGGGGAGCTCCGGCACCGCCTCTCGGTGGAGCAGAGTCAGTACGCATGCGCGAACGGCATAAATTCGCAAACGGTGGAATCAAAACTGCGACAAATTCACATCGCAAATGCGCGAGGTCGTGAAGGAGAAGTCGTGATACAGAGAGGATTCACTGTATATGTTCAAATAACAACAATAACAATATCAACAAAAATAGAACAATGATGACTGTAGACAGGTGGGAGGAAAAACAAACAAACAAACACAAGGGAGGCCAAGTTCGAGGGAGACCAGGGCACCTCCGGGATTCCAGGGGCAGGGGAATAGGGTTCAGGGTAGGCAAAATGATGGAGTAACAGCTGGTGATCCTTTCCTGAAATGTCCAAGGGGGCCACAGGGAGATCCAGCAGTCAGCAGGGGGAAGGCTGTACTGAGATGAGGAGTCAAAGGTCCATGTGCTCCTGGGCAAAATGGCAGTGGTAGAGATCAGAGGAGAAAACGGGGCTTCCTCAGTCCAGAAGATCCACAAACCCACTCCTGTGAGGCCTGGCAGCTGTATTTATAGAGCCTCGGGCCCCTCCCATTTCACACGCCTTGTGGGCATATGTTCACATGCCATTGGCCGTCACTCAGCCTGCCCTGGCCCTCAGACCCCTCCCCTAGTCACATGCCTTGTGAGGAAGGGAAGATAAGACAAAGCATCCTCCATTGTTTGTCCAGTAAAAAGGAGAAAGCCCCTCCCCGGCCACATTCCTTTCAGGGGAGGGAAGGGGGGATAACAGATACTTGTTTGTTCCAGTAAAAAGGAGAAAAGTTTTACAATAGAACAAGAGGGCTCTCCCCATAACACCAGGCCAGGTTTGTGTTAAATCTGGCATTAAAGTTCAGAGAGACACAAAGCCTAGAGATCTAGGTGAAGCGGGGCTGCAGGCAGGTTGCCAAGGGAAGATGTGGGCTGAGAAAGCAATTATCTCCCAGAACTTTTTCTTCTGTACCACAGTTTGGGTTTTCTGTGTTTGAGGTCTATCTAAAAGCAGCTCTACCCAGTCAAGGTTATGATTAGAAGAGAGATGGAGCTGAAAGGTTGTGTTGTAGTGGGGCTGCAAAAGGACTACTGAGGGCAAGTTTGGTCATCATGTAGAACTCCCCTAAGTCATTTTCTGTCTTGGGTGTGCTTCAAGGTCTTGGGCTAAGGCCAGCCCACAGTTAACATAGGAGTAAGGGGTATGGTTTTTAAAGAATACAAAGTCCTAGTGTTCTTTGCAGGCCCAGGGAGTGATAAGAATTTGAACAAGAACACATTGCGATTAAAGAAGAGTTCTCCTCTCTGAAGTTCAGCCCAAAAATAGCTTAAACATGAATGAGTAACATAATAGATCTTTAGTTTCATAAGAATCCTACCTCTGCCTAGTTGAACAGAGCTTGGATTTTCATCTCTGTGCTGATTTTGTCTGGGGTGGTAGAGTTACTTTTCTTCACAGTGGCTTCTATGGGGCTGTGTTTTGGGTTTGTGCTGAACACAGGGTTGCAAATATAGAGATGTTTTTGTTATTGTTGAGCAGTGCTTAAAGAAAGCCAAGGCCTTTTCTGCTTTTTGTATGTCATGCTCACTACATAAAGTGGGAGGAAGAAGTAAGAAGACTGGGGCATTTGGAGTTGTATTTGTCTTCCCAAGTAATTGTTGCTCATGATGGAGCCTTGCTTTCCTGGAGATGGCTGAACACCTTCCTGCCCATGCGAAGCAGTGAATTAATTCCTTTATTTTGCTTTGGTTGCATGTACATCTTTTGCTTTCCCTAATAAAATGTCCTTATCTCAACCCATATGTTTTCTGGATTTTACTCTTCTGGTTCTCTCCCAGATCCTGTTGGTGGGGAAGTGAACAAGTGGCTGTCTCATGTTTAATTGCCAGCTGGGGTTAAATCACAGCAATCTGGAACTCAGCCCTCTTTCTATGCTATTTGTTTGGAATCAAAGGAGCCACTTCTGCTCGAGGCAGAAAATTCATGTCTTAACTGCTAGAAGTCAGTGATACAACTCCCTGTGGCTGGAGTTGCCCATGCGGCCCATTCGAACAGCATTCTCCAAACTCACCACTCTTCTCACCATAATTGATCCATCAACCAGTAACATGTCATTCTTCCAGGATTCTCACATTTTCTGTGGGGCCTACAATATATGTAACCTAACACAATCAATCTACTTGGTAGCAGACAGTGTTTATAGCAGTGTATTAATCATCAACATTTTTTTATACAGCAAAAATGAACGGGAAAATAAATCTTTAGGAATGTCATTACCAAATTAAAGTAATTTGTGTCACTACGTTTTTTCCTGGTCCCCTCTTCTTCTGCTCCTTGGCACAGACACCCTGATACTTTGTATTTGCATCAGTCTGGATAAATTTTTTTTGTTTTGTTGATTGTTTTTTTTTCTTGGTACAGCCTGTTAACTCTTGAGGATTTTTTCCCTGTGTCTTATCTGCACTGATTTGTCAACCTAGCTACACATTTCAGTGAGGGACCTGAAACAACCTGATGTTTTACAAATCTCTGTGCTTTGATGTACTGAGAGCTGTTCTATGTTTTTCAATATGTGCTGTCTCACTTCCTGACCCTGGCTGTGATCTCAGACAGTTTACAGATACTCTTCTATCAGAAAAGACATACAAAACCTTACTTCTGGCTTTGATGAGGAATCAGACTGCTGATCAAGAGATACTCAGTTGAAAACTGTCCAACAAGGAATTTGAGAACTTGCAGTAGTGATTCCAACAGATTCTCCCAAACAGAATGGGATTAGGACTGGCCTTATGTTTCTATCTCAAAAGAGGCTTGCTTCAGAAATAAAAGGTGTATTTATTGTAAAAGAGAAATTTGTAAAACTAATTTACTGGAACAACAATGAAGAAACTGAAAATCAATGAAGTAAAACTAAGACCTATTATAGAAGCAGAGTCTGAAATCAGCATCTCTAAACTGTATTCTGTTCAGATAGATAGGAAAGAGAGTGGTTTCCAGATGTACTTGACAAAGAGGTCTCTGATAAACAATCTGCAGTCTCTCTCATGGAATGGAAACAATTATGAAACATTGAAGTCCCTGTTCGATGCTTTTTGTGATTTTCCGAAACTTTTGGAGCTGAAGTGCTCCCACTGTAGTGGCTGTCTGAAGGGAAATTGTGCTGGAAAATTTCATCAAAGCAGCTCAATGTTCAATATTTCAAGGAGCAAAAATGAAGAATAAACTAAATTCCTCTATGGAACCCTTTGTCTAATCTTAAAAAAAAAAAATAAAAATAAATAACTACAGACTTCATTGCCTCTTGACACCAGAGAAGGCCTATGGGAAATGAGACAGGTGTATGGTTAGAACGTGCTTTACCATAGCAAACAGTCTTATTAAAGAGCACCTGGTACTACTGCAGTCATGAAGAGTGATGAAAAACATGTGTTTGTGTACTCATCCTTCTCCTACTGGGAGATTATTTAACTTACCTGAAACATTCGTTTTTTCAGTTTTAAAGCCAGCTGCAACATACTATAATTTTTTATGTTATTAGTCTTCGTGACCAGTTCTGAAATAATGAAACTTGTATCAATACAATATCAATACAGTGCTTCATTTTAAGTACGTATCCTTTTTGGATTTTGTACTGAGACCAAACATAGCACAAGTATAAAAATAAGAAATGTAACTCCAATAAAATAAATGGAACTAAAATAGGGATTAGTACATTGCAGGATCCAATGTGAAGACTAAAGCTTTTTGATCATGATACTCACATGAAATGCTTTGCAGCTTGTTTAGAAGTCAACCTAGAGACTTAGGTCTAAAACAAATCTTACATACCATGCAAAAAGTAGATTTCCCCAGGAAAACAATATAAGATTTTAATCATACGTAATAGAAAGAATATAAACTAGATGTACATTAAGGAACAGTATTAAAAAGGCACAAAGTCATTAAAAGCAAGATTTAAAAGTTTAGGAAGTAAATGCTGAATGAAAAATTAATAATTAATTCCATAAATGAAGTGCTTTTTCCCCACTGTAAGCAGCCTTCAGCCTTCAGCCAGAATCAGTGATGTTCATGTATGTCTTTATATGCTTTCTTCAATGCTTTTTAAAATGAGAGATCATGTGATGTATTAATTACATAGAGTATGCTAATTTTTATATGCATATATAGATAATATAGTACACAGTACAGTATTTATGAAATGGAATTAGTGTTATAAGCATTGAAATTAAAATGTTAGGTAACTGTGCAAACATGTAGGTCCTATCTATGAATGCCAACTTAAAATTGTAAAATACTGATTTAATACATGTATTACAGTCATACCTCACTCTTTGCGAGTAACAGGTCAAGGTCTCGTGAAACGTCTTAATTTGCAAACATGCACAGGTAATTAATATGCATACAGGCCACGCCCATTGCTCCACCCCCAGCCAATCAGGGGCACTGGGGAGCGCTTTCCGCTCCTCCCCATGGGTTCTCACAGCACAGTGGAGCAAAGGGCAGAGCCCTCTCTGCCTGTGGAGACTCCCAGAGAATCCTTTGGCGCTGCCTCTTCTGCAGTTGCTCCTGGGCTGCTGCCACCACACATGCTTGCACTGCCTCCATGGTGGGGAAGCTCTGGGGCTGTGGCAGGGAAGGGGTGTCCCCCAGCTCTGGTCAGTGCTCTTGGAGCCTGGGAAACCTTAACTTGTGGGCACGTCCCGCCGCAGCTGCCCCATCCCAGCACACAGAGCTGGCCCCATCACCGCCACGGCCAGCCCAGCCCCACTTTCGTGGGGCACTTTCCCTGGGGATATGTCATCACCAGGTGCACCATACACGGAGTCCCCTAGCACAGACTGTACTGCCTTTCCCACCTGTGGCCATGGAAATGGTAATGAACCCAGCAGGGGTCAGTCTCCTGGCTGGGCTTAGAGTAACAGGGGACGGCGTGACTTGTGGTGGTGCTGCGCTGGCTCTCAGTGGCCACGTGGGGCATACTGTGGTGTGAGCCTTCCACTGTAGAGACCGGTGGGGCAGAGACTGGAGCATGGCACCACAAGACCATAAATGCCATGGGAGCGGGAGGCACTGCGTGCCCTTCCTGTGGGGCCAGGCCAGTCCTGTCTCACAGGGAGTGCCAGCACTGCCCCTTGGTGGAGCAGAGGCACTGTGCGTGCATTGGCTGGGAAGCTCTGTGAATCACTGAGGCAGATTTGCAGATAAAATTTCTCGCAAACCAGTGAGGTCGCAATGGAGGGGTCACAATGCAGCGAGGTATTACTGCATAATGATTTACAGCAAAATATGTGATACCAGGTATTTTTATTTGGGGTGTCTATGTATAAACGATCCCTGTATTTTTTTAAGGTGATTAATTTGTAGTGCACCATTTAAATTATTGTTGAAAATACACTCTATGCATTTGATGAGAATTAAATCATTGTGATAAATGGTTAATGCTCTGCAGTGGTTAGAGTAATTAGTATATTTGCTCGCAGTTTTATTACTTCAGTGCTTTGGTTTTGTACATTCTGCAATTAAAAAGTCCTTTAAATACAACATCGAAAGGAAGGTCTAAATTTTTCTAAATTTTAGTATTTTCTCTTTTTTATGAAAAAAGACAATAATCAGGGTCATGATTTTTTATTGAAAATAGTGGATAATGCCAATTAATTATATACGGAAGGTTTATTTTGTGACTGGGGGGTTTTTCCCCACTCAGTTTTGTTTTAATCCATTGTACCCCTAGACAGATATTTATATTTCTTATGTCCTAAACTAGCCACTAAAGTTTTCTAAGAGTGTGCCTAATACGCTACTTTCTGAGATTAGTATTTAAGCAGGAATTTTTTTGTTGTTACAAAGATGTAGTAGTTATTTTGCCATTATCCGATTTTTATAAGTGGCTGAGAAAAATTGATGTAAGCTAAATGGGTCTGGATGCAATTCCTACCTATCAACTTTGTTCATATACAGTCATGCCTCCGTATTCACGGGTTTTGAGTCTTTTGGGGCTTCCATGAAACATCAAATCTGTGAATTCGGGTCAGACATTAATATGGCAAATTATTGCCATAAATACGGCAACTTTGCAACCCTGCAAAATTCCAAAGTCCCTTTAAGGCTAGGTGTAGGAGTGTTTTCCCTTTAACTGCAGCTGGCTAGCACAGGCAGGAGTGCTTTGTCTAAGGCTGTGCATATCTCCATATGCACAGATGCATTGGCAAGTCCAGGCTGGCTGCTCGTCCCTGTGTGTGAGCCTGTCTGTGAGTAGCTGTGGAAAGTTTTTATACAGGCTTTCTCAACCGTTTAATGTTATCAAACTGCTCTGGCCACACTGCAACTGGCAGGGGCAGGGGGCTGTGGGGCTGTAGTGCTGGGATGGACACTGGAGAAGACAGAGCAGGGCCCCATCTGCGTTCAGCCAGCGCCTGGCAAGGGTCAGTCCCCCAGCTAGGCTTAGAGTGACAGGGGAGGGTGTGACTTCTGCGGAGCTGAGCAGGGTCTCAGTGCCTGCCCGGGGCAGCCAGGGCGTCCAGCACTGAAGCATCCCCTTGCAGGGCCCCATGTGCCCTGACGCGTGCTGTGATGCCATGTGTATAAGCCTTTCCCAATAGGCACCAGCCATGGAGACACACAGGAGCGGGGAAGGGACCGTGTCACATCTAAAGGCACCACAAGACATAAACGCCACGTAACCTCCACAGCATTCATAAGGGAGCGATCTGAGGCTGTCCCCAGGGAGCAAGAGGCGCCACCCACCCACCCTGTGGGGCCGCCCCACGGGGAGCACCAGCACTGCCCCTCAGTGAAACAGGGCAACTGCACATGTGTCAACCAGACATATTCATGAATAACTGATGAGGATTTGCGGAGAAATTTTTTGCTAATAGTTGAAGTGGGAAATAATTTAGGCACAAATAATCGAGGTGTCACTGTAGTAACATCCCCAAACTGTGTGACAGACAGATGCAACCTTTTTTCTCTCTTAAACTAAACATTTAATATGGTACAGTAAGCCCCTGGTTACTCACAGTTCGCATCTTTGCGTGTTCAATTAGTTGAGATTAATTTTTCAGTGATAAAGCGGGGTCCATGCATGCACAGATAATGCTGCAAAGAAAGACAGTTCATGAATATGTGAATGAGTTCATGAATATGTAAATGAGCTCTACCCATCACACTGCCCCTCTCGGCCCTGGAGCACTCAGTGTGTCAGTGCTGCGCTGCTCGCTGGAGTGTTTATTATGTGTCTATGGGCTCTAGGGAATAACAGCTCACCCGCCACCATCTTAGGCCGCCTGTGGAAGGCTCCCAGCCCCTGCTTCTACACTGCAGTGTGGGGCCACAAATGCTTCAGTGCTTGCTGAAGAGCAGCAGCGTGGCAGAAAACCTGGTGGGTTTTCTGGGCTGGGGCTGGGGCAGTGAGGGCAGCTGCGGCGGCAGTGGCTGCAGCGGCAGTGTCTGCGGCTGCATTAGGGCTGGGTCAGGGCAGAGGCACCACCAGCTGTGCCCCCAAGCCACTGAGCCCTGACTTGGCAAGGTGCGAGGAACGCGTTGCTCTTGATGACTGCCTTCTAACATGCATAGGAGCCCTGCTTCCCTGGATGTAGATGGACACCTCTGCTGATAGGAAGTAGAGATTAGTTCTTTGGCTTTGCTTCTGCGCATACTTTTGCCTTGTGAAAGGTGAGGTATTACTGTATTAAACTGCCTTATTCCAACCCACCCTTTGTATATTGCATATTGTGTATTATCTTATTATTCAGGACTGAGTGACTGTTCAGGCCCTTGGCATCTAGCCAGGGTAAAAACCATTACACTCCCAAACAAAACAGCCTGGGGGGGTGGATATCAAAGCCTCTGCCATGATGGGCAGAGACATGGCTTCCATCCTGAAAGTCTTGATCCCACCCTGCAGCTGGGTTAGCTAGTTTGCTCCCATTCTAGGGGACTGGTCCAAAGGGGAAACCTCTGCTATTCTTACCTCCCTTTCAAGGCTGATGGAACAGCAGCCTCACCCAACATCACGGCAGGGACAAGTGGTGAAGCTGGTAACCATGTGTACTTTGGGGGAAATGAGTGCTGATACAGGGAGGGGGAGGTCATAGCCACCAGCAGTGCTGGGGGTCAACTAGTGCTGTTTGTGCATGCGTGGTGAAGGTCGCTGTATCCCTCACATTTGCAAACACGGCTGTGCGTGTGGTTGCTATGAGACCTGTTGAGCAAGAGCTGGAACATCCTATGGGAGGTCACACAAAGACAAGTTTCAGGATGCTGGCACACACCACACAGCTGAACTAAGGGGAATGGAAAAGTTTTTTGTAGGCACTGTTACAAGCGAATGCTGGCCTTCCCCTGCGACATCTCTGAGACCTCCCCCAGTGACAGCACCAAGCCCCGTCAAGCCACACAGACCGCAGATTGAAAGACTTTTCGGCACTGCACCTGCATTGATTCCCAGGGCTCAGGGGGCCACTTCCCACTGCTCCCGGCACACATGGGCAGTTCTGCAAGCGAGATCAAGTTTAAACACGCAGACACCACCAACGAATAAACAACAAAGTGTCCAGAGAAGGGCAACAAGGATGGTCAAGGGGCTGGAATGTAAGCCCCATGAGGAACGACTGAGAGAGCTGGGACTGTTCAGCCTGGAGAAGAGGAGACTGAGGGGTGATCTTATAGCTCTTTACAACTTCCTGAAATGGAGTTGTATACAGGAGGGGGTCAGTCTCTTCTCTTTAATTACTTGTGATAGAACAAGAGGTCATTGTTTAAGGCTGCATCAGGGGAGATTTAGACTTAATATTAGAAAGCATTTTTTTACAGAGAGAGTGATCTCTCATTGGAACAGGCTCCCCTGGGAGGTGGTGGAGGCATCGTCCCTGGAGCTGTTTAAGAAGAGGTTGAATGATGCACTGTCATGGGTTAATACACATGTACCTGGTTTTCTTTTTGAATTTTTTCCTTTTTTTCCGGGCCGGGGGGGGCAGGACGGTGGTGCGGCGCAGGTCTTCCTGTGCCTTGGCTTTTCGCCCCCTCACTGCCAACGGAGTGCTCCTGGCATGAGGCACCAGCTTTTCCGGAAGACAGACAAGATTGGCAGCTCGAAGCGTTANAGGTATTAGGCCTTAGGATGGGTGTGTTAGTTGGGTGAGGTTAGACTATGGTTGAACTGGATGACCTTTATGGTCTTTTCCAACTGAAATAGTAATTCTGTATAATTCTGTATAACAAGACCAATAAGCTTTGCAATAGACACAGCAGGGAACAAACAATGGCAGGAGGCTCCGCCCTTCTTGGCTTCGCCAGGGGGACAATTGCCAGATCCAGGGATCCTGGCAGCACCAGCTCCTATGGTGTTTCTGGGCTCAGAAAAGGGGTGCCAGGGGAAAAGCCAGGATTCTGCAGCCGGGAAGGGGCAAAAGGCATTTCCTTCACTTTCCTGAGGTGACTCAGGGCGCAGGGCAGTCCTGGAAACACCCTCCAGATCTCTGGATCTGAGGGGGCAGGGTGATGGGCAGGGCTTAACTGCATATTCATGAGTTCACTATCTTCACAAATTGCAGACTTTGCGGCACCAACACAGACTCATGGACCCACAAAACCTGGGGGCTCACTGCATGACCTCTGTTTTATACTTTACAGAAAACTGATACATTTAAGCATGGATTTAAGGTTTATGAGTTCCCAGTGATCATACTGAGATTTGAACAAACTGGAAGGTCCTACTGATTTGAGGATTCAGAAAATTATAGATTTTAATGAGTTAGATAGGAGCTTTAAGGATTTTAGTGAATTAATGAAATTTTAGTTAATTTTTAGTGAACTTTAGAAGGATTAGTAGATTTAAAAATCATTCAAGTGGCCTGAAAGTTAAGGCTGAATATTAAAGGTGAAAAACCTTGTCTTCCAGTCCTCAAAGGCAAACAAAAGAGGGTGCTAGCCTCAACAAGAGGAAAAGAATGTGGAACATCAGAGCTGATTGGTTGAAGGACTTAAAGCAAAGCTGAAATTTATGACATAATGTTGAGGGGATACATATTCATGGAGTAATTTCCATATGTATAAGGCAAGGGTATAAAAATGAGTGGCAAATCTGGGCGGGGACTTGTGGCACCTGTCAGGAAAGGGGACACTGCTGGTCCTCTTTCCTTGGCTCTTGGGTCAAAATGAACTTTTTTCTCTACTTGCAAGCAACTACCTTGAGTCCTGCAATTGATTTCCTTAAATCACTACTGTGAAGTAATAAATAAAGTATAACTTCCTACCTGCATTCTGTTTTCTGAAAATTTCCTGTGAACTCTGACAAAGACTGAGTAGCGTGCAACAGCTGTTTGCTGGTGGTCAACATAAATTCTATTGTATGTACGTATTATGTTTCTTTACTCTCTACCCCAGGTTTTTATCTCCACCCCATAGTGATTCATCTGATCCAACCTTTCTGCTCAAGCAGGGCCATCCTAGAGCACATGGCACTGGATTTTGTCCAAGTTGTTCTTGAATATCTCCCATGACAGAGATGCCACAACCTTTCTAGGTAATCTGTCCAAGTGCATGGTCATCCACACAGTAAAGAAGTTCTTCCTCATACTCAGGTGGAACTTCCTGTGCATCAGCCCCCCCATTGTCTCTTGTTCTGATAAGAGTCTGGCTCCATCCTCTTGGCACCCGTGCATCAGATACCTATAGACATTGATGAATAAAGAACATTTTCCTGCACCATAAAAACATTGAAATAAAATGTACTAGTGTTTAAGAGCTTTTCCTCAAAAATTCAGAACATTTTGGTTAACAAATCTAAAGACTACCTTAAACTTTTCAATATATATAAATGTGTTTTCTTCAGGACTTTTCTATGAAGCCTTACAATAGAAATACTAATGACAGTTTTTACTAACCATTTAATTTAAGTAGCCTGTAAAGGGTTGGTCATATGTATTTTTGCTCTGAAAACACAAGTCCCTCTCTCTCCAGTGGCTAGCATTTATGTACTACAGTCAACCTTCTTCCACTTCATGCCCCCCATATTGCAGCTTCACATCATAGCAGCGTGATTTTTCAGCAATTAAGGAGGCCCATTTCGCCACTGTGCATGCGTGACCTGACACGCATGGATATTCAAAGTAGGCAGTCATGAATATGCAAATTCCCCCCTTTCCCTGTGGTGGCCCGCACTGCAGCTCGGCTCAGGGCAGCCGCCCGTACCATGGCAGCATGGCAGAGCCAAGCCGGGGGCACGCCACTCCNGTGGTATAGGAGACCCAACTGTAGTAAGCTATAAAAGTGACACTCATTTTAAAATGGAGGTTGCCAAGAGATGGACGTGTATTTGTGTGCACATAGACACTGAAGTAAGTTACAGAAGACTAACCAAGATTTAGAGGCTCAAAACTGCAGAAGTTCTGTCTAATACAGCAGTACTCCATAGTGTTGCTTATATTCACAGCCATTTCTCCAGGTGCACTTGCTATGTGTTCTTACATGAGTTGTAATTCAAATAAAATATTGTTTCCAATTTTACATTTCCAGATGTGTTACTTCTTGTCTTCAGTTTTAATATTATGTTTTTCAGGCCAGATAGTCCTTCAGCCAGTGTCACAGAGGAAATGAAACAGAGCTGCAAAGGGAAGCTGCCACTACCTTACCAATGAAGAAGCTACCACATGACCATAGTACATTACACCAGCTTGAGGCAAGTTCAGTCTTTGTTGTGCATTGGGTATTAGTACAGTTTCTTTTGAATAATTTATAATTTGGCTGTGCAAACTGGGCTGGTATTGAGAGTCCTAGAAATGTCAGGTTTCAAAATAATCCTTCTATTGGTAAAAGTATTCAATGTAAAATATGGTATTAAAGGAACAGTAAAGCTGAGATTTTGAATCACTAAAGGCAGAAAATACAGAATTAAATTTGGCATAGAAGCCTTAGCTCTGCACATTTAGGCAGACAGCATAATGTTGTTTTGATTACCTCCTCTTTATCCAAATCTATATAGGTATCCTTCTTTTATTTTGTGAATTCTAATTAAACTGAGTGCTATATATAATACATATTGATGGCACTGACTACTCAGCAAACACAAGATATCAGATGCCAGCTGTGACTGACTGTGTCTTGCACTCTCATATTGAGGTGACTGTATGATACGTACCTAGGATATAATTTTATGGCTAACTTATCAGCCGAGGTATTAAAATGTGCTTTTTCTGAGTTAGAATTGCACTGTACAGGCATCACATTGCAGAGTATCATCACATGAAGAGCAAAATCTTAGAAAACACAGGCGATCTACAGGAGGTAAACAAAAATGGTATGTACTTTGTGGAAGTTTAACCAGTATAATGGTACACTTCTTCAGCAAGGTATGAAAATAAAGCATTTGTGCTTTGAAATAGTGTACAGTAGTTCTTGCATGGTACTTCATCTTGTATTTCACAGGACATATGTCTTGCTCTTTCTCTTTCAGTTTCCTTCCCAACAAGGAAGGAATACTGGTGAGCAGTATCAAGCCTCTGGAAAGCTTGCATCAGGCTACAAATCTGAATATTCTCTCACCTAATTAAGAATTCCTATATCTGCCTGATGAAAGAGCAGGTTTGTGTGAGGTTTTGTCTTCTTTTAGTTGGCTATTCTCAGATCATGGTGCTAATAATGCCAAGGTCATTATTATATGGCCCATTCACTTAAGAGCCATACTCAATGATCTTTGTGGGTACCTTTCAACTCAGAATATTCTGTGAATATCTATGAAATGATATGCAAGCTGCTGAACACTAGGAAACTCAGGCTGAGAGACCTGTCATCAAGCTTACATCTTTAGTACGGTATGTGGAATAGTGTGGAAATTGCTTACAAAAAGTCCTGTGTCCATCACAGTAGTTCATAAGCTGGGAGGATCTGCTTCAGTAGAGGTCACACTTGGAGTTAAATTTCTAGTACATTCATTAAAATTTGGAAGATTGTAATCAAAAGAGTATACATAAAAAGGTGTATCATCAGAAAAATGTTAAAATCAGCATCCTCATCAATTTTTCTTTCTCAAGCTGCTGTGTGACAGCACTGTTCGTGTAATAGTAAATGTCTTTCTAGAATATATAAACATTAAAATGTGAGCAGGATGTTCAGGTAAACAAAATCTTTACATCTACAGTTTTCATTGGAAATTACAGTCGGGTCTCCTATAACGCAGACCTGTGGTCTTATTTGGGACCCATGCCACCAGCATGGCAGCAGGTCGTATATGTGGAGTTGTGAAACAGGTCTCCTACATCACTAAAAAATCATGCTGCTAAGATCTGAAGACACAATATGGGGGTGTGAAGTGCAAGAGGGCCGACTGTACTTCCTAGAAATAAAAAAAAAACAACAACAAAACACGCCAAACCAAACCAAAAAAACCCCAAAAAACCAACAACCAAAAGACAAGGCTACAAATGTGGAAGGGAGTTTCTGTTATGGGTTGATGCTGGCTGGATACCAGGCACCTGCCAAAGCCACCTTATCACATTCCTTATTCAAGCAGGGGAGAGAATATATAACAAAGGTTCATTGTTGAGTTGAGATAAGGACTGGGAGAGATCACTCACTGAAATACCCATCACAGGCAAAACAGAGTCAGCTTGGGCATATTAATTTAATTTATCATGAACAAAATCAGAGCAGGATGATGAGAAATAAATGAAATCTTAAAAACACCTTCCCTCCCACCTCTTCCTCCTTCCTGGGCTCTGCATCCTCTCCTCCAGCAGCTCAAGGAGACAAGACGTGTGAATTATAGTCACAGTATTCACAGTATTCACAATATAGATAAGGCTGGAAAGGACCTCAAAGATCATCGAGTCCAGTCTATTGTTCAACTAAACCTAACATCTACATCTAGATCATATCACTCAGTACCTCATCCAGCCTCCCCTTGAACACCTCCAGGGTTGGCGACTAAACCACCTCTGTGGGCAACCTATTCCAAATCCAGATCACTCTTTCAGTGAAAAACCTTTTCCTAATTTCAAGTCTGAACTTCCCCTGTTGAAGCTTAAGACTATGACCTCTCATCCTGTCTCTAGTCAATTTGTCGCACGTTGTTCCTGCTGCTGCTCAGGGAGAAGACTCCTTCTCCTATTCCAGTATGAAGTTCCTCCATGGGAGATGGTTCTCTATGAACTGCATCAGCGTGGGTCACTTTTCCACGAGGTGCAGTCCTTCAGGTACAGGCTGCTCCAGTATGGGTTCCCCACAGGTTCACAAGTCCTACTAGGAAATCTTCTCCAGTCCTCTCCCCATGCATCTGCAGGAACCTGCAGGAGCCTGCTCCAACATGAACTTCCCTCAGGCAATGCCTGCAGCCTTCTTTTCAGGCATCCACCTGCTCCATTAGAGGGCTCCTCCACAGGTTGTATGTGGATCTCTGGCACTCACAGAATCACAGAATCACAGAATATTATGAGTTGGAAGGGACCCACAAGGATCATCTAGTCCAACTCACCATCTAACACCTGTACAGAGACCGAGAGCACATCCCAGAGCATAACACCAACCTAG
>WEKX01013958.1:86120-97308 GCA_013390025.1 Pitta sordida | reverse complement strand
CTGCTGCCTCATGTTAAGTTTTCTATCCACCAGCACTCCCAGGTCTCTTTCCACCTGATCCTCCTGCAGCCACTCCAGTCCCAGCCTATAGTTCTGCATGGGGTTATTGTAACCGAAGTGTAGGACCCGACACTTAGACTGGTTGAACCCCATGCCATTGGATTCAGCCCATCTGTCCAGTCTGTCAAGGTCCCTCTGCAGAGCCCTCTTACCTTCCTCCAGATCTACATTTATCCCCAGCTTGGTGTCATCCGCAAACTTGGTAATAATAGTCTCCATCCCTTCGTCCAGACCATCAATAAAGATATTGAACAGGACAGGTCCTAACACTGAACCTTGAGGCACCCCACTAGTGACCGGCCTCCAACCGGACACAGCACCATTAACCACCACTCTCTGAGCTCTGTTATCCAACCAACTCCTCGCGATGGAGGAGGTATAACTGTATATATATATGTATTTGCCTAGATACAGATGTTAAGAATATATTAAACTTATGTAGATATAAACTTCAAGTATCTCTCTGTTGTCATCCCCAGAAGCCTTACTTATTAAACATTTTCATTTGGTGCAGTAAGTCACTGCATGAGTTTATAAAGTCACTGGTGTCTTCTTGGTCAAACATACACAAACAACTTTTTAATAATAACATCTAATTAGAAGGAATAGACATGTTTTATTTCTGCCTACTTACCTCATGTTACTGCTATAAACTTCAGTGGAACCCTGGTATTACTATGTATGAAGACCAACATATCGGTGGCAGATGCTCGGGTGCTCCAAGCTATTTCACACCATGAAATTGGGCCATGTGTAGATGAGAAAACCTTGTCCAGTCAAACCCCATTCAGTCTGCTTCCATAGTTGTCATTATTAAAACACAAGACTTCTTTGGTATTGTCTATTTAGCACAAATAACCACTGATAAGAGTTGGAACTGAGCTACAGATTAAAGAAATAACTTTTTCAAAATCACACAAGAAACTTCAAGATGATACAGTAAAAATGAAAAGAAACTTAGTAATTTAGATGTGCTATTTTACTTGAAATGCATTAGAGAAAATATTTTAAAGACAGGTCATACCAATGTTTAACTACTCAACAGTGAATCAGAAGGCTGTATGACTGCACTCCCCTTTCTCATGTTGTGGCATTATTATCCTTTCCGCTCTAAAGGCTAGCTCTCTCCTCTACCTGGAATTTTTCCTCTATACCATTACTTGTCCTGGAAGAACCAATGATCTTTTATCTCCTGGCTAATAGTCTTTTCTAATAATTTGTTCCTAGGGGCATGAACTTCCAGTTTCTTTATATGAAGAAGAAAAAAACGTCTTCTTCAAAGGGAAGATAAGCAATTAGGCAAAAATTATGCACATAAGCCACAGTGGCTATGGCATGCCAGCACATACTGGTGAGTTGTGGCAGTGGAAAACCTGGTGATATAGAGAGGCAGATCTATCCCAGTGCTGAGCAATATAAAAGAAAGGTACTCACAATTGCTGGGAAATTTCAGAACTAGCGAAAGGTATTGGTGTCACAAATTGTACTGGGCAAAGATCTGTCCAGCAAGAAGAGTAAGACATAACGAAGGAAGAGATTACATGGGGTATTAAAAGTAGAGGCAAGCCCTACAGAAATCAGGAGTAGAGATATGATGTGATCAGAGCTCATGGTAAAATTATCATCCTTTCTATTTGTCACAAAATATTATGCTTTTCTTTATATTAAATTTTTCTTTATTCTGTCCACTTTTCCTCAATTGAAACCTTCAAAAGATTTCAATTTCAACCTTCTATTCAAAAGAAAAAGGTTTTGTTTTAAAATTAAATATGTTTAAAAACTGTATTTTTAGAATTATTAATAGTTGGAGAAACTCAACCCATTTATTTATCCAATTCTTGGTTGTTACAAGTCCTTCTTCCACAGAGTAGAGAAAAAAATATTCCTCCTTTTTGATATCTTGATCTCCCATGGAATTAATCTGCCCAAAAGTATCTGTAGCAGTTTCCATTTCTTCCTTTTCTTCCAGGAAAAGAATAGACCTGCAAAACTGACAGTTATGCCCTGATAACAGGAGTTCTGACAACAGTCCAGGACAGCTGGGACTAATCAAAACACTTTTTGGGAGGCAATTATCTACTAATACGAGATACTGTATATAAGGGCAGGAGTAGAGTAACTTGCAGTTGACTTCAGGTGGTAGTTAAAATATACTCTGAAAGTTTAGGTAACTACTGTAACAGCTTGAACTTATTGGTTGTGATTCAGTTGTCTTATTCTTGAGGCAAAATCAGAGAGAGCACAAGGGAAAGCTCACACTAGCTGTTTTTTATATTATCCTACAACAGCATCTCTGGCAACACTGTTAATTTCAAATTTCTTTATGACAACTACTCTCTGGTTGTGCAAGATCCCTCTTGGGCACCCTGAGCATAGCCCTGTTGTAGAGCCTGAAGGAAAACCTCACAGTGCCTGGGCTTCAGGGCCCCTCAATACCATCATCACTCAGCATCTGAGCCAATCACTTTGGAAGAATCATCATGGAGTTGTGATTTGGGTTGGAAAGGACTTCAAAGGTCACCTAGTTCTAACCCTCTTGCCAGGGTGGGATAACTTCCACTGGGCCAGGTGGCTGAAAGTCCCATCCAACTTGTTTTGAACCCTTACAGGATTGGAGCGTCCACAGATTTTCTGGGAAACCTGTTTCAATGCCTCACCACCCTCACAGTAAAGAATTTCTTCTTATGTTCCCCTTCAGGAAGCATTTCTGATCTCTCATGAAATAGCCCCCAGATCCATTTGTTTGCATCTGTGCCAATATTGCTTGGGAAATTTTTGTGCTGAAGATGAAACTATTTTGGTATAGCCTATTTACATGAGGAGCTAGTGCAGGAATAGCAGGAGGCATGAGGAGTGTGAACACACATACTAACACAACTATTGGCAGACTCCACCTCGAGCTGCAGCCCATTCTTCCGGCAAAGCATCCTCTGAGATGGGAAGCTGTGTAGTTCTCCGTACGGTAGTCCCACAGTGTGGCTTTTTCACAAATATGAATTACATGGGTATGATTTTTCAACTTGCTAAACGCTCCCAGACAAACAGACGGTAAGAAATGGGATACTATGAGAAGTCCTACGTCAGAAGACCCTGAAATTCTCAGTCTTCACTGGAAGTATGGAGTATTTTGAAAAAATTGAGAGAAGATTTATGTCAGACAAATACTAGTTGTAAAATATTATTTGCTATTAAGTGATAGTCTTTGTCCAGGTGTCCTCACAACTTGCTCTCTACTGAGTGGCTGAGCAAGTGAACTCTACATCTATTCCTAGCACAGTGCACAGCCAGTCTTTCCCCATGACCTGCCTTCTGCCTACATGAGGGTTTGCTGATTGGATGGACAGTCCACAACATCCTATAAATCAGCAAATTCCAGCAATTCAAGTCCTTCTCACAACACTTCTGTTACCTATAGGGGATCTGGCCCAGAGGTACTGGTTAATATCTTTCCTAAACAGTGGAAAATGATCTATCTCTCTTCATTGTTTGAGGGCCCAAAATGTTTCAGATCCTTGACAACTGACTGCTGAATCTAAAACTGCAGTAAAAGCTTGTTTAAGCAGTTCCTGCTAAGAAAATACTCTCTTTGGTATACAGGCACCAGCTGCTCTGACAACACGCAGGTATGTAAGAATCGGGTTTTAAGGATTCCAGTTTGTTAGATTAATTTCTCCCTTCATGGCACTCAACATGCCTTAGAACACTGTTTGAAGGAATACCATTTTGTCCAGGTATTGGCTTTGAAGTTTTTAATTTTCTACCTAGGTGGTCCTTGCATCATTGCTGCTGTCCAGTTAACTTGCAGCCTTCCTCTAGTCCCAGCACTGCCTGTCCCACACAACCATGTTGCAAGGAGTTTTGAGGCCTGGAAGAGTCTGAAAGCTCATTTCTTCTTCTGGCCTGCATCCTGGCTTGTTGAATGCATCCATCCCTTCTGATCCCTCTATAATGTAGGCCTTTCCTCTCACAGGACTGTACTGGCACAGAAACCTAGTCTATCACTGCCATAAAGCAAAATCCTTTGGCAGTGCCTCTCTTCCCCAGGTACCACTTTACAATAACTGTGTGATGAGGGGTGAGAGAAAAAGGAAGAGCATATGTAGCACTCTGCCTAATGTAGGCATCAATAGTGCAGAGACTTCCCAAATTACAGAGAGCAAGCCAATTCTTACCAAGAAAACTGAGTGTCAGGCTTTTGGCAGTTGTTTTGTGGAGATTTTCAGGAACCTACTGTACTTTTCCCCCATACCCCCTATGAAAGATTGTCACAAACCGTAATATCATCCTCTCTGTGCAAGAATCGCATTAAGAAACAGCTAGTTAATTGATTCTGTTGAAACAATGGGCACATTGAAAAATGACCTATGAAGAAGAAACTGATTATGTATTAGAGTTAGGCAAGTGCTCAGAGCTGCAAAGGTTTGTTGCTCTCTTCATTAATAAAAAAGTAATGTAAAAATAGGCACACATTTACGTGACTTTCTCTGTCAACTAGCTGTAATAACTAGTTACACAGCAAAGGAGGAATTAAAAAAAGAAAAACTTTTTTAGAACCCATTCTCTTGTGATTTTAGATTGCTGTTTAAACTGACCAACAGATAAAAGTTTTTTGACAATGTATTTGTTTACCATGTTTACCAATTATTTGTTACATGTTTACCAATATGAAATCCAATACAGTGCTAGAAGCAAAGTATTTTCAAAGAAAATAGCAAGCAGATATCAGAGGTACTGATTTGAATTTGTACCTTACCATGTTCTAAGGTACAAACTCTGCCCCAGTATCTCAGAATTTAGAAAGACAGCAATGTTTTTCTCTGAATTCCCATTGATACTTTTCTTGCCCCAATGGGCAAGGTACAAACTCTGCCCCAGTATCTCAGAATTTAGAAAGACAGCAATGTTTTTCTCTGAATTCCCATTGATACTTTTCTTGCCCCAATGGGCAAGGTACAAACTCTGCCCCAGTATCTCAGAATTTAGAAAGACAGCAATGTTTTTCTCTGAATTCCCATTGATACTTTTCTTGCCCCAATGAAGAACTTCAACATTTTCCTTTTCTCACCAGGAACATAGGAATGATGCATGTCTGAATAGAATTGTGGTATAGATTTTAGCCATGTCACAGCACTGTTCCTTAACATAAGTTAAATAAAAATTACTTGTTCTGTTAGGATAAATTCCGAAGCCATTCAAGTCACTAAGTCTTTTAAGCAAATTGTTCTTTTAAAATTCAGTTAGCTATATTCTGACCTTTCCACAAAAGTGATTTGGTTAGGGAAAATGTACAGCATCCTGATTGCACAAATGACAGAAGACATCCCAGTGTTCTGTGGTGATAACAACAGTTGTTCTTGTTTAATGTTTACAAGAATTGAGAATACTCTGGGACAACACCTAAGCAAACAAAAAGTAATTTGGCATGTTCCCATATGGTTATGCTAATCACTTGATTTTTTTCTTTCATATTTTTCTCCTCTTCATTGATATCCCCTCCCTCTTATTTCATGTCCTGAAGAGTAAAAGTACCCTTGAGCTGAAAAGCCAAACTTGTTACTTTAAAACTGGTACCAACCAGTCAATTGCAAAGTATTTAATTTTGCTAAGCTTTCTACTGATTAATGACTTCTTACTCATCTGAGTTTTGATACTTGAAGTCATTTCTCCATCTAACAGACCAGTTTTCAGCTTTTTCTTCTTTAGAACTGGGATTTCCCAGCATCAGCCTTGATAAGAAATATTTTCTTCTGTCAGTACACAAAAACCATTGCACACAACCAAAAAAAAAAAAAAAAATTAAAAAATTTGTGCCAATGCCTGAAATGGAAAGAACAATTATCTCTATTCAACATATTTGTGTTAACATCTGCTTAGTTGTCCTGTTATATTTTTTCAATTTTTCTTTTTTGTTTTATGCAATCAGTTGCAATGCACTGAAATCTGTAATGAATATAAATGCATATATTGAGTGATAAACAAATCTTAAGTGATTTTGTAACCATGTCAACAAACAAATTCAAATAACAGAGCTCTAAGAAGTGTTCATCTCTCATTAACATGGAAAGAAGAATGTCACCAGTTCATGAATACTACAGGTTTTGCGGTTTCATCAATCCCTTTATGAAGTTTATTTGCATTTATAAATTATATTTCAATATATAAGTATCTCGTTCTTTTTTGTTTTCCAAGATGATCTACCATTTCATTTTTTTTCAGTATTGATAAAAGAATCTCCAGCTAAACAAATCTTGTAGATATTTGTGTGTAGAGTCACCATATATGTTTACTTATTAATACATATTCCATCATGATAGAATGTGGCAAAATGCCTGCGTCATGTAACCACAATATTTAAAGATTACGTATGAGAAAGAATTTCAATTGAGTTGCACAAGAAATAAAATTGCCCTTTTACATCTAAATAAATGATCATCAGAGTGGAGGATTTTTGATGGAAAGATTTTTGTCTTTCCATGATGATACTGCAAACAGCCTGTTTCACTACTGAGCGATGCATTCGTTTATAATATACATACAATCTTCCCTACTGCTACCTGAGTATTACAGCTTTGTTCATTCCTGTATGTATCAGCATTCACTAACAGGTTCTTTTATGCATTATCCAATTTCTCAATAGATCCTAATAGCTATAAAATATGTCCTCACAACTTAGTCTTGAAATAATTAAAATATATACAAATTTTAGACTGACAGTTTCATTTTACAGATAAATCAGTAGTTTTAGGTCTATTCTGGGGTATGTTACATTCATAGTTAACATATAGGTTTTAAATCTTATTTTCTTATCTCTTGGTATGGTGCATCTCAGATTTTGCACTGTTAAGAGTAACAAATGTACTTTGCCTTTTTAACTAAAGTGGAACTGGAATGCCTGACAAAGAAAACATGCTTATCTTTGTGGTTCACTTAAATTTTGTGTAAATAAAAGGAGGAAATACCTTTAAAAACAGGATAGGTTGTGAGATAAATGTTCATTTCTAGTACACTGTGTGATATGCTTTGCACAGCTGTGCAAAAGAGAGACGAGGTACTCTTTTTGTTGCTCTTATGCAGGACTGAGATGTTCACAACTCTCATCTGAAAATAGTAAAATAGTTCCCATTTCCAATGCTGCATTTTGTTTATTTGTCTGAGAGATGAGGAAGGAGTAAAGTGTGGCAGCCGCAGTAGCACAGCTATCCTGGGGCACAAGAGCAGCCTCTGGTTGCTGCAAGGGCAATAGTTTGTTTCCAAAATGATGGTTATCTTTGATGTGACCTCCTCTTGGAGACACACTTTCTTCCTCATAGTCATTCCTGAGTCAATGCCACCATTGTCCTTGTGCCAGGCAAGTGAGGAAGGCAAGATCAAGGCTTTCCAGAGAAGGAAATCAAAAGATGTACAAACATCATTTGATGGGTGAATATAAAAACAACTGGGTGAAAGGGAAATTAAATTTTAGGCAAGTAAATTATTTAGGGCAGTCCTAAGCTTTCATGAGGAAAGTTTCACTGATACGCTACATTTGAGAAGACAAAGTTAGCTATTCCTTGTGCTTCCAGACAAGGAAGCCATTTGTCTGCATCCTTACATCCGGAATGTAAGGATTGCGAAGGAGGCCCTCAGGAANTGTCATCGATAAAGATGTTGAACAGTACTGGGCCCAACACTGACCCCTGTGGGACTCCACTGGTGACTGGCCGCCAGTCCGATGTTGCACCATTCACCACCACCCTCTGAGCTCGCCCTTCTAACCAGTTTGTAACCCAGCATTAGATGCTCCTTTCCAGCCCAAGTTTCACAAGTTTCTCCTGAAGCTTACTTCCTCATAGTCATTCCTGAGTCAATGCCACCATTGTCCTTGTGCCAGGCAAGTGAGGAAGGCAAGATCAAGGCTTTCCAGAGAAGGAAATCAAAAGATGTACAAACATCATTTGATGGGTGAATATAAAAACAACTGGGTGAAAGGGAAATTAAATTTTAGGCAAGTAAATTATTTAGGGCAGTCCTAAGCTTTCATGAGGAAAGTTTCACTGATACGCTACATTTGAGAAGACAAAGTTAGCTATTCCTTGTGCTTCCAGACAAGGAAGCCATTTGTCTGCATCCTTACATCCGGAATGTAAGGAATGAGAAGGAGGCCCTCAGGAAAAAGAAATCCCTTCCCTGCTTGTGTACTTTAAAAGTGGTGCTGCAAGAATCCTGGTCTCGTGTACATTTGTACAGTGCTGCAGGACATCTCTGTCAGAGATGCGATCTGTAGTGTGAACCAACAGCTCTCTATCTGGCCTGTTTAACTTGGCTCCTGTTGCACCCTTGCATGGCGTTCACTTTGGAAAAGGGACAACCCTCCAAGAGGATGTATGTGTTTTTCCAGTGCCAGAGCAAAGATCAGAAGACTTCAGTCAGGCAAAATCTCGTCTTGAAAATATCCTATCAACCCACAGGCTCAGACAAAACCAAACCTTGTTTACTGTGTAGTTACCTTTCATTTTCCTGCCCCTCGGAAGTGTCTTACATGTTATCAGCTTTAACAATTCCACACTACCCATGCTCAGGCTTGTTTGAATAATGGCTTCTGTTCTACTTAGATTCCCCATCCACAGATAAAGCTAGGAAGTTATGCTGGAGGTAGGAAGAGAAGGGTATATAAGAAAAAAACAGAGTTTATCCAGCCTTAGAAAACCTTCTCTTAGTTTCAGTGACTTGTAAGTTAGAGAGCTCCAAAGAGATTATTTTAAAAATTATATTTCAAGTCCGCCTTATTTTTCAGGGAGTCTAAGACCTGTAGACTGGACAAAGGCAATGAACTCCTTCTCCCAGGTACACACTAGTGTTTTAAGTTGCAGCTGTAAATCTGACTGTTTACTTCAGATTTCTCAACCTGTTGTTGTGAAACTGAAATAGGTGTATGGCAAAGGTTCTGATAATAAATAAAGATGGTGACACAAGCAGAAGACTTAAAGCCCACTGAAATTTGTTATTTTCTGAAACCTTCATTCAGAAATATCCATATCCAGTAATTATTTCTTTCTCCTGACATTGAGAATTTTCTGTAATAAAAGTAATGAAGACAGCAAATACATGATGAAAAAATTGTCAGCTTTGAGTATACAGTAAGTGACTTACATCTCTTGCCAAGGGAAAATATTTCTCATTTTTTAAAATGTAGCCTTTAGCATGCCCCTAGATTTTTCTTCATTTCACTATAATCTATATAATATACTCCTGGCATTGTCCAGTCCTCTTTAACTTAGTGTCATATCCTATCCAAAATATTGATGTTTCTGCCATCTCACATTTTTCAAAAAACACCAAAATGATATTACTGTCAAAGAGGAATATAACTTGAAGTCTGACAAACAGATGCTGGAAGAACATATAATGCAGATATATGTATATATTCCCACTTATAGAGCCTCATCCAGATTCATTACAAAGAATGGAGGAAGATGAGGGCATTTGTGTTGCATGTGTTCTGAGAGTGCTCTGTGTGTTTGCGTCAATTTGTCTCTCTAAGTGTGTTACACCTGTATCTAAGTGTTTGTGCTTGCTGGGTAAATCTTTTGACTGGTTGGACCTGGGGTGTGGAGCTGCAACATCTTCTTTGCCAGGAGATAATCCGCTTTAGCTCTGCTTGGCACAATTCTTTTTATGCTTAAAAATTAATATTTGAATGAAAACTTTCACATATGACTGAATGAACTGAATAATATTATGAACACTGTATATGAATTATCAATACATGCTTGTATTTGCTGAAGTACCATTAAAATCAATTTTTTTTTCATATAATTCACCAGTACGAATTTTACCCAGTAATTATTTATTTATATTTTTAAACCTAGTCATGGTGGACAGGCTCACAAAGCAAAGATCAAAAGCCAAAAATCCAAATAAGAGGAAAACCTCCATATTTCAGCAGGCAGATTTTGAAGAAGACATATAGTTATCCCTCAATCTTTGCTTCTCAAACTTTGTGGTTTCAACTTTTGTGGCTTTTTTCCAGCGAAGACTCCATAGACTTCCCTTGAATCTTTGCGGTGTTTTTTAGTGTCACACAAGTATGGGAAAGCCACACGTGCACAGAGTGCCTCTGTCACACTGGGAGACGGGACTGGCATGCCCAACAGGGCGAGGAGCGGAGCATCTCGCTCACTTGGGACCACCCAGATTTCGCTCGCTTATGAATGTTGGAAAGGTTATATGGTGGGGAGGGCTTATAACATGGTGTCAAAGGCTTATTACAGCTTCTCACCCCAGGGCCATGCTGAACACCTGTACCACCATCGCGGCCACTGCTGGGGGCCCAGCACCACCATCACCTCTGCCTCCATGGGAGACCAGTATCCCCCCCTCTGCCACCACTGTGGCTACCAGGGCCCAGAAACTCACCGTCAATGGCAGTGATGCTGTGGGGGCCCAGCACCCCTGTTGCCGCCACAAGGGCTCAGCACCCCTGTCACTGCCACCATTGTAGGGGCCCAGCATCCCTGCCACCAACACTGCTACAGCCGTGGCAAAATACAGTAAGTCTCCACAGTGGTGGCGCAGCTACAATGAATCCTGAGGACTCCCCAGAACTCCCCAGCTGTGGGGAGGGGTCAGAAGAGATCCTCTTCCGTCCCGTGGCCCATCTCACAACACAGGGAGGTGGTGGGATTAACCTAGGGTGATGTAAGTGGTTTATTTTCATATGTATGATCCATCACTCTGTGAGGATTTCAGTTTTTGCAGCATTACCCCAGTCCCAAACCCCCACAAAATTCGAGGGATTACTGTATTATATTAATGCTTTGTCCTTTACTTTTGTATTGCTTATATTTGTGAATGAGGTGGGTGATTAAAAATTGAATTTTGGCCTGAATTAAAGCTTGAAAGAAGAATCAAGTGTAGCTAAATGTGACTGTTATTTGAGAAAGCAAATAGACTGAACATTGTGGTGGATTTTAAATCACAAAATCACAGAATCACAGAATCAGTAAGGTTGGAAAAGACCTTAGAGATCATCGAGTCCAACCTATCACCTATTACCTAATCTAGCCAAACCTGTTACCTCACCTGTTGCCATCCTACTACCAACACACCATCCTACCCATAACACACTACCCTAATATCTAGGTCATGC
>WEKX01013958.1:69635-83266 GCA_013390025.1 Pitta sordida | reverse complement strand
ATATATAAATATATATATATTTGTGATATTAAATATTTTTTCTTTCTCCCAGTAAAGTTCTTATTTCTCTCTCTATATATATTATTCGAGTATTTCTAAATTTAATTCATACTTCATCTTAATTGACCCAGGACAAAACTGTCATTTCCTTTAATGCTAGCCATTGTCAGGAATTAGGACACTGCATTTTGTTCCACTCTACTGGTAGTCACTGCTCACAGATGCAATATGAAGCTCTGATTAAACCACATTTTTTGAGTTTAAGCTCTGCCGAGTGTTTCAGTTGTTTGTTTTGGGGTTTTTCGTACAAGCTATTCCCATAGTTTACTTCAGGTCTGGTACCAGGTGTAATTCAGTAACCATTAGAAAAGGATGGCTGATGGTGTTCTGCCTCATTAGGTGCCTGAAGCAGTGGCAGTACCTGGCAAGCCTGCCCATGCCAGCTGCAGGAGCCCAAGAGACACTCCAGTACTTCCACAATTCCAGCACAGCAATTCATACAGCCACCCAATTACCTGAATTGAGGAGCAGGCATAATTGAGAAGCAACCTTGCCAGGGAAAATTTGTCAATTTCCAGCTGAATTAGTCCTGAGATTGTGTTTTGTTTCATTTGAGTTTTTTGTTTTATTTTTTTCTCATAGCCCTCTAACATCTGTGCTAGCAAAGTGGTGGTAGAGCACAGGGACAAGCAACCATAGGAGGGACCTGCTCATGGAAGGATTTCCTCAAAAGAAATCCCAGTGGCACTACAGCCTGAGGGTTGGGTTCTCCTTAGCCTGAACCACAGTAAGTGCGAGAAGTAGCTGCGACTATACTGTCTTCTGTCAGGGCCATACAAAAGAGCAATTGGTGAAATGCTGTAATGAGGCATGACTTAAATATTGTGTGCCTAGAGTCTGGGGAGGGAGGCAGAGTTGGGGGCATCCGCTGAGGCACACACCTTCCAAGATTTTTGTGGCTGCGATTAAGCTTGTTAACAAATGCTTAGGACTAGACAATTTGAAGACCTTATTTCCAGCATGTGGAATGGAGCTGTTACCTAATATCCTGGAATCTTTAGGGCAATTGGGTAAATTTGTCTGTTTCATGGGATTTTTTTGTGGAACAACATAATCAGGCTTTGTATTCATTGTGAAAAGCCAGTTGCAGTATTTTAGCACAAAGGTATTTTATGGTTTTATCTGTCACTATGGTGTATTTTAACTTTCAGGAACTTTAACTGAGAAAGGTATAGTTGCTGAAAAAGAAATTAATCACTCTGGCTGAACTTTAACACTCATTCAACATCTAATTAGTTGCATTAGAGCCACTTTGCAACAGAGTCAATCAATTCTCTAGCTTTAGCAGCCCCAGTGGTTCTGAAATTTGATGATGTTATCATTACTTCAGAGGAGACACTCATTTAGCATTTTAATAAGTGCATTTTTCCCTGGCACTTTAGCTCTGTACCAGGAGCATTCATAAGCTAAAATATTATCTGCAAAATGCAGACTTTCCTGGACCAGAACTCTGTCCACATCTGAAAACTTCTCTGGCAGAGCATTCTTATTGGTTTCACACGGATCAAGAGGATTATCATCAACCCAAGTATCATCATGTGCACATTAGGAAGGTAATTAAAAGGACAGAATCTGAACTGCAGCAATATTTTGCAAAAGAATCTGAAAATGATTTATTAAAATTTACTATTTACATATGAATACATGGTGAGACAAAAGTGCCTCCAGAACTTTTAAACTAGCCTTTGAGTACAAAGCAGATGAACACCATGGTACCAACCTCCTCCAAGTTAAGCAAATACATTTGATGTTTCACAGGAGCACTGTCAAGTCAAAGCTGAAGATTTTGGTTGAAATTTAAAGCATACCAGATAAAAGGATACGCACACGTACAGAAAATCTAGATTGGCCTAATTTCTTGACTATTCGTACTATTCCCTTGGAAGAGAAAAATGGACTCTCATAACTCTAAAATTGCTTGGCCCGACTTCTTTTTTCTTTTTGTGGGCTGCTTCCTCCCTCCTTCTGCTGAAGGATGTTAGGAAATTATTTAGGAGGTAGCATCCTACTAGTATTTTTGTGACTGGTGTTTGAAGAATAGCTCACAATGCAGGCTAGTTCTAGTAGGAGCCTAGCAAAGGGTAATGCCTCTATCACCTCCAAGGCTCTGGTTTAGCTACCGGGCTTTACAAGGGGGGAAAGATGTGCAAAAGCAGTAAACTGGGTGGAGAGAATGGTGACTTAGACTCCTAAATGCTGTCCATCCCGTCTCTCTCAGGCACACTGGTGACCTTCCAGCTTGAGTTCACTCTGTATGATTCTCTTTAAAAGTATTACCCTCTATGTACTGTCTTGAATTTATACTCTTCCAGAGGATGGCATAGATCAAAAGCTCTGGAAAACTTCTCCGCAATGTTTTCAAACCCTTCTAGCATGAAAACGAAAGTTTCAGAAAAATAGAATGAATGAAAACAAAGAGATAGAATGAAATTTTTATGTATGCTGTGAACCAGCACATGGTGTCAGCTTTCATTCCTGTTGTAGATACACTACGTATAGTTTTGGATTTTTTCTCATGTAATAGCTTTGCATAAATGCCCTCACCCCAGTTGTTTCAAACATAACCTGTCTCTAGAATTTCATTTTCCAGATAGATCTCACTAAAATCTTGAGCTCTTGGAAATCAAAGCAGGCCAGCATTTCCCAAAAATGATGAATTATCATTTTACTCTTTCACTCTATGACATCCTTATATGCTTTAACAGTTGTTGTTTTAAAGGTTTAGGCAGATGTTATGAGAAGAGAGTGAGGATAAATGAGGAAAATGGAAACATGATGAGCAATTTTTGAAATATCACAGTGATGGGAAGCAACAGTTTTGCTCTCACCCACTACTTGTAAAGGGGCAAATCAGGGCTGGTGTTGATGTACTTGCATATCAGTTGCTGTCAGCAGAATTACTGCGGCATTCCTTTTCTGAGTTACAGAACTGAAAACTTTGAGAGAACTAAATATAATAGAAAATGAGCTAGAAGATTTGCACGGAAATTTGAGGGAAAGGAAAAAACCCATTAGGTCATGCAGCCAGCAAGAGAACTGTGTAAAGGACAGAGTGGACAGAGAAGAAGTACAAGATTTTTGGAAGGTAATTATATTCTTATAATTACCACAAGAGTATCATTAGCATTTACCTGTTTTATTAAGGTTGTAAATTACTGATATATTTGCTTATGCATTTTGGAAATGTTACTATTTCCTGACATGTAAAGAGCAAATCTAAGGACCGAATCTTACACAGAACCCATTGTCTTTTCCATTCATGGAAATGGTGGACCATGCTTTTGATATAATTAGCCTTACAGTATCCCCATGCAGGCATCTGGAAAGTACTATTTCTCTTTTTATTTATGGAATGGAATGTAAGGAAAAATTCCTTTAGAGTTTTCTGAAGTGTTAGGTCTACAGCTAGTAATTTGTGCCTACAGTGATGTCAGCAACCTATTGCAGAACAGATGTTTGAATCCATGACCCTGAATTTTTAAGTAACTCCTCTAACTCCTGAGCCATTACTGTTTTATATAGTGCTTATTAACGGGTTATGAATCTGAGTAAACTATGACATACTTGGGTTTTCTCCTTCGTTTTGTTGATCAGCTGTACTCATCTCTTCTTGCTGTGTGTCCTGTCAGTACCACAGTCTAACAGGTATTTTATATCAAATAAGCAAACCTTCTGAGAATTCCAAGAGACAGAAAAGAAAAAAAGGAGTCAAGGCCATGAAAATGAAGGAGGAGACACCTCTTACTACAAAATCAGTCCTTCTGTCAGATCTTTATGCAAAACTCTGAATCAAGATCTAATCTTCTACTCAGAGTTTTTGCTTCCTCTCTCAGAAAATGTTCTTGTTTTCAGCGCACTGACCCTGCACACGCTAAAGCAAAGGCCTAGCATATAGAGGCCTAGCTTATACAGATCAAGACCTCAAGGTAAAATATGATGGTCTCTGGGGAGGAATGAGGACAACAAGCCATGGACATGGTTCAGCAGAAAATTTAATTCTCCATGCTAAACATCTTTATGAATTGTACCTCACTCAGCATAATGCATTTGTCCTTCACATTCATGGACACAACTTTTTAAAAGACAAAAAAAAAAGAAACATAATAAAGGAAAAAAGAGTATGCAAGATACTGGAACAGCTAATCTGTTTTCTCTCTCTGTGTATTCAGGAGTCTTAGAAGGAAACATGACTGACATGTTCCTTTCCATTCTCTTCCTGTTAAAGATTATAAAATAGTGTATTATAGAACAGAGTATTCATAGCACACTAAAATAATTTTTCATGCAGAGAATAATAAGTGTTGCATAGTTTACTCTTTAAAAAAATGTAGATATAACCCTAGAGGAAGTATTTGTACTTAAAAGTATGAGCAAAAGCTATTAAAGTAACACTTTTTTTACGTTCCAGCACTCTAGGATATTTATATGCCGTTGCATCCAGGCAGAAGTCAACGGCCCAGATCTAAAGTCTGTAAAAATCAATGGAGAAGTTAGCAGGACCCATCCACTTAAAATTTGTTGGACACCTGACCACCCTGCCATGAATGACATATTTCCTTTTTTGTTTGTTTGTTTATTTGCAAGCATTTTAGTTTTGCTTTCTGCAGAGTTTTCCTCACGTGCTTTGGCTATTCCAGGTTTGTCTCCTTCTGGGAGGAGATGGTGGCAAGTTTGGATAGGGGCTTGTTGAATGCCGCCCACTCCAAAGTCGGGACTGGCAGCTGCAGCAGTAGAGAAGAGCATATCCACACAAGAAAGGCTATTTTATTTGCAGGACGATTAAATGAAGTTTTCCCAAGGGAGAGGTGTGGTCTGAGCCTCCCTACCAGAGGATGGAGTGTCCAGTTAAGCTTGCAGAGCAGGGGCCTGCTCGACCTTGTTTAATATGACATTTTTGAACCACCTGAACAGCCTGAAAAGCGGCACAGGCAAACGTTCCCTAGACCATCCTCTCTCCCTACCCCAAACCCTGGGTAATGACACTGGTAGGAGCACTGGTCTTGTAAACCAGGGGGCACGAATTCGATCCTACCTGGGGCCTCCTGAGGGCTTTTTGTGGGTCCCTTTCAACTCAGAATGACCTGTGACTTTTTTTTCTGGTTTAGAACTCCGGATCTTTCTACCAGGCACTCGCCTCCCTTCCTAAGATTTTGAAGGGCTTGTAACTTCCTCCTAGACTTCGCAGCTGGTGGCTTATATAAACATAGGTCTGCATGGGCTTCATTCTGTAATGTGCAAGTCCATATACACACAGTGCAATACATTGCAATGCAGCAATGTAGAGAAAGAGGAAGCTGTATTTCATCAGTATGGCTTTTGGAGACTCAGAGACTCCAGAAATTAGTGTTATAAACTTGTCGACATGTGGTGTGTGGCTGCAGAATTATCCCAGAACTACCCTTTCTGTCTTTTGGATGAAATATTAAGGAAGAACGGAAGTTAACTATACATGAGATGTACTAAAATTATATGCTTAAATAACACCCATCCACTCATTTTTCCTATTTCAGTTCAAGTCACTTTTTTCCAGAGTGCAAATTCATAACTAAGTGAAAAAGTATTTTCTTCCTGAGTATTTTACTTAAATGCTTGCACTCTAAGTCTTCTGAGCCTTAAAGGAAAGCACCATTTTACATCTTTACAGCATGACCAAAACACAGAAACAACAATCATTTTAAGCTTACATTGCACAAGACAATAAATTGCAAAATATGCTCATTAATGGAAAACATTTCTGATTCAAATCTCCTAGCAGGGTGATTCCATAATTACCTGCCTTCTTATATCTCCCTCAATAAGTCCATGACATTACACTAGCTTATGCAGGAATATCTGAGCCACTGAGAAAACATGGAAAGGTACCCTTTTTTTAGAGCACGTGGGAAGAAATTTGTGTAAATCCAATGAAAACATGATATATTTCTATCCAATGTTTTATTGTTTATCACATTTCCACTTGAGATAAACGCATTGTTTTGCCCACTGGAAAAAAATTGAGCTAAGATTATGATTTTTATTGATTTAACTGCAATATGTAGCAAAATCTAAACTAGTGTAGGTTTCTGTGTTTGAGAGTTCTTATGAGAAATATTAGATACAGTTTTTCAGTTTTGGTATTATTTTAAAATTATTGGCAAGGAGATATCATTGAAAAAAAAATAGAAAAAAATTAGATTGAACCTGATAAGGCATCTTTTTCATTGGAGGAAATATTTTTATTGGACATTTGAAAGTTAATTTTCTCACTGAAGATCTATAAACTTTAATAATGAAAAATAAAAACAACAAATGCAATTGTATTAATCATCTTTTATCATTTTGAGAATTGTGTTGTTAATATCAGGGCTGCCTCTTTCATGAGGTGATTCACTTCTCTGAAATTCTGGTTTTCAGATAGTAGGGAAAATTACTTTTGAATTAACTTGTATGGTCTTTGAAGGTTATAAATGGGATGAATCCTATGTTTTCTTATACAAATATTTTCTGCATTTAATGTTTTATTTCCTGCTCATAACAATGCAACAATACACCTGCAGCATGTATTTACTGTAACTTAATAATATTTCATATACAAATGAGAGCTAAGCAAAGCTGTAGAGGTGAATCCAAGCAGAGGACTGTCTCAAAGCTCTTCCTAGAGAAAACATAAACACATATATGGCATTTAGGGACATACTGAACACCTTGGTGCTGTAGGGTGAGCATGAAAGGAAAATTTTTCTTGGCAGGGCATGGTGAATAGATTTTCAGTGTAAATGAGCATCCATTTTAAAACCTTTCTCAGCTGGACAACCACAAACTGATTGTGGGTTAACTGTATCACTCAAGAGCCATCCCATAAAGGCTGATAGCCATGCACTAAAGATAGAGTAAACCTGATAACAAAGGGTAAATCAGCCCTGAATCACTTGTTTAGAACTATGTGTGGGTCTATTTTGATTCTGAAAAGGATAAGAAGTGGTGTGGGAAGAGAGGAAAGATGGTAGTAGCTTGGTTTTTAGAGGAATAAGTACTCATCTGATCTGAAATTAATACAGAAGATACATTTTTGGGTTTTCTCCTTTATTGAATTTTTTTTCAGAAACAAATGTCATCCTGCAGCTGGAGGCAAAGGGGAAATTGCTTCTAAAGTTATTCTGCCTTTTTTGCCAAGGGGCAACATTTTCATGTCTTCTCAACAACCATACATCATGGGAGAGATTCTTACCTGGTATAATTGGCATAAATCGGTAATGTGCCCCTGAGGACGAGTACAACAGCTCTTTCTCTGCATATTACTGCTTCCTGTGCTATGACAGAGCACTGTACCTAAGATTAATAGACTGACTTACATTCAATCAATATTAATGAAAATATATACATATATCAAAACATCCTGGTAAATACTTCCTAATGCTTATTTGTCTCCAGAAACAAAGTGTTGGTTAGTCTTATATTAAGCAGACATTATCTCCAAGAATGTTAGATGGATTAAAACAGCTTTCAACCTTCTTAATACAGTCTATCAAATGCAAACACAAGTTTGCTTTTCTATAAACAAACTGCCATCCTGTTTTATGTCGATACCTACCTACATGTATTGCCAGAACAAATGACAACAGCATAAGTTCTATTGATATCTGCTTGCAGCTGTCAAGAGTACATTTCTTTAAGGATCCAAATCTGTGCAGATTTGCTGGAAATAGTAGAAGAACACAATGAACAATTAAGGGATTCATTTAAAGTTTGGCTGCTGGGAAAAAACCCCTACTTATCATCAGTACTCCATTTTTCTTCTATCCAAGAATGTGTCATATTCTCCCATAGGAAAATTGACTCAATTGTCCTTAAAAGCAGTCTATTTTCATTTTTAAATTAATATAAGCTACAAAGAGCAGTCTACCTATAATAGTATAGATTATTAATGTTATAGAAGACACATTCCAATGTAAATGGAATCGTGGTGGAGTCGCCATCCCTGGAGTCGCCATTCCTGGAGGTGTTTAAGAGAAGACTCGATGAGGAGCTCAGTGACATGGTCTAGTTTGTGGGGTGTTGGACTGGATGGTCCTGGGAGTCCCTTCTGGCTCGGAGTGGCCTGTGAGCCTGTGAGCCTGTGAGGGAATTAGGTTTATGTCCACAGCTCTGGGGTGTGGGTTCGATCCCTGTATGGGCATTAGCTGGGGAGTTGGATTACATGATCCTTGTGGGTCCCTTCCAACTTGTAATATTCTGTGATTCTGTAAAAACAAAATGATGATTTATGAAAGTTGTAAAAAAGCTTTTGTTACATGTACTCACATATATCAAAGCCAAAATTTTTGTTATTATTTTCTTATCTTTTTTTCACTCAACATTTAGTGGTGAAAAATTGTTCCAAAAATCTTGGAGGGTTGTGTGCTGTGTTTGTCTGTGGACATTGTATGTATCCATGTGTGTTAGGAGAGGTTTATTTAGAGTACTTCTTCAGGGTTGTATATTAGACTATTTGAATGGGAATTAAACTATCTAAAGCAAACTGTGGTTTTGTAGTTTCCAAGCAGAAACTCAGAAAGCTACAAAAACAGCCCACAGAAATGAAAATAGGTCAAAAAGGGAAAGTATACATATAAAAAAAATGTTATATTTTTGTCTTTCAAATTTCTGGACCATATGTATACCACCTTCATTCTGCTATGAGTTTTGATATCATAAAAATTCTGCACTGAGTTTCAGCCCTGGAAGTCACAGAGAAAGTTGTTATTTCATGATATAGTACTAAATAGTTCTTGTTGTTCTAGCAGAAACCAAAAAACTAAATGTAAGTGGATTTTTAAGCCTGAGTTCTGAATATAAAGTCAAATTTCTTTGACAGTCCTCTATATACCATTGTATTTTGTCAAAGTTATCAGTCTAAATTCACCCTTAGAATAAGACAGCTGAAGTTAGCAGCATTGTAAGAGCATGAGCTTGCCTTAATAGAATTGAGGTCAGGGTAATATTTAGTTAATGTTGTGTGTGGTACATCATAAAACTGCAGTTTTTCAAACCTGTTTCATTCCTACTTGGCAAACACCTTTGCTGTTTCAGAAGTGGGACCTTGTCTGTCCTAAATGTAGACTTTTTTTTTGACCAGTTAAACTAAATTCTGCTTATTACTTAAATTATGTAGTTATAACTTGACTGATGAGAAAGAATTGCATCCCAGGATGTTTTGACTTAGAAGTTTATATGTAGAAGAAATAGTCTAAGAAAATGGTGATACAAGATAGAACACATTGATATCTTCTAATTTACTTGGTTTCAAAATAAGCCCAGGACTTAATAAACCTGTAGGTTTCTTATTGGTGTATCTTCTTTAGTGTTTTGGTTCAAGTAAGATCCACATCTCCCAAAATGCTCTCATTTACCACATTTTCATTGGATTAATTTCAGAGAGCAGACCTGGACTCCTTTTGGATGAGCTAAACTGGAAAACCTACTCTGGGAGTGCACCTCAGAAGTAGCAACAACCAGGAATGAGATTCAGTCTAGGAGCTCAGACTGTGGTTAACACAATGTACAACCCACCAAGCCTCTGCAGTGTGGATATCATGAGAATATGATATGCTATGATTTATGTTATTACTTCCTACTGGTCATCATTATATACTAATAAAGGCATAGCCTCTAATCTCAGTAATAATGTAAAAAAGCTAGCTACATAGGCAAAGAAATCACCATGACTAATTTTTGAGGACCTTACATATTTCTATGTATACTAACAGTCTGAGTAGAGAGAGTATGGAGAATGGTTTTGAACGCATGTCATCAAAATAAGGAAAAACTCCTCAAAGCACAATGCTGTTATGAGATGTCACCTGATTTCAGGGATGCAAATGTCCACCTTCAGAAGATGAAATGTTAGGGGGTTTTTTGCATTTCCCAGATTGCCCTAACACCCATGGGAAACACAAGTTCTGCGCCTCAAAGGAAGAATTGTATTAACAGTATAACCTGTAGTGAACTCAGCTGGCAGAAATTGACCTTTTCAGTAAATATAGGTCTAAGCAACATGGAGAAATGCTCCTCTGTCACTGTCCTTGACAACAACCTCATCCATTTGCTCAAAGCACCTGTAGGAGTGTGAATTGTCATCCTGGAGTTTTCCATATGATCTCATGGTCAGTTTCATGTTCCCATTAATGGATGTTAGGTAACATTCAGCCTTCCCAATCAATCTCAGCAACATCTCATCCAATCTCATTAACACCCTTTTAGACAGCACACCCAAGGGCTGCCTCTCTCCAACGAGAGTGAGCTTGACTGAGACCATATACCACCTTAAATCATAATATATAGATGATGCTGTAACAGAAACAACCTATTGTGGTAGATATGTGACAACAGGTATGTTTTCCTGAAGTGCCTTTGTAACTTGAGTGCCTCTGTTGCTGAAAAATTGCCAGAGCTCAGGTACCTAAGAAACAGCATTTTAAAATGGGGTCATTATGCAATGTCAGTGCCTTGACATGCTTATTGCAGAATAGGGTGGACTGTTGAATCCAGAAGTATTTATATCCAGGACCTCATTTTAATCTATGAAGGAAGCCTACTACAAATTTTAATTCTGATTGAATTTACCCCTACCTCTTATGAAGGCTCAGCTAACACAAGAAAGTTGTGGTATTTTGAATAAGCAATTCAACAAGAATAAGAAGTTATTGCAAAATACAGCTGCTGCCTTTGCTTTTCAGAGATAGAGCATGCTAATGTGTTTAATCTCAAAGCCTGATGAGGAAATGGGGAAGGAAGAGGATATAGTATTCTATTGAAATGTAAATGTTAATAATGTTTTTTTATTTGAAACAAGCACAACAAAAATGTTCACTCATTTTTTTCAATTAATTAAAAATATTGCATTTCTACAGCTTGATTGCTAAATTTTCTTGAATGGTTCTTTCCTCATTAACAACATTCTCTTGCTTAACACTTCATGGGCTCAAGCCACCACTCTATTTCTTTTCATAACCCAACTTAACATGTTGCTTTAAGCATAGATTTTGAGGACTGTTAAGGTATTATCTGATGTTAATCTGTTTTTAAAATGAGAACAGATGTTTATGTGTACGTATAAACATTTGTATATCTCTTAATAAATAAAAAGAAGAATGCTTTATAAAGGAATAGCTTTCAGAAAACTTTAGGGTGATGTCAAAGGGCTCTCCCATTTCTTTTATTTAGGACTTTCAAATTGGAGTGTGTTGCCTGCTAGAGGAAAACACCCAAAGCCAGATTTATGTAACAAAACCCATATACCCAGAAAGACTGCCTAGATTGCCTGCTATAGGAGAGTGTTAGTGTAGAAACACTAATACACAACAAACCAGATGACATGAGAGATCCTCTGATGTTTAGAGGGGACATCTCATTTGTCCACACTCCACCATCACGCTATCTCAATGGCTCTAGGCAGCTCATTCATGTTTACAATTTTCCAACTCGTTTTCACAGAATCACAAAATGTTATGAGTTGAAAGGGACCCACAAGGATCATCTAGTCCAACTCACCATCTAACACCCGTGCAGAGAATGAAAGCCCATCTCAGAGCGGTAACACAACCTAGTTCCCTCTCAGTCTAGCAGGCCACTCCGAGCCGAAGGGACCCAAGACCATCCAGCCCCACACCCCCAAGCTAGATCATGTCACTAAGCTCCTCATCGAGTCTTTTCTTAAACACCTCCAGGGACGGTGACTCCACCACCACCCTGGGCAGTCCATTCCAATGTGCAATCACTCTCTCTGTGAAAAACCGCTTCCTGATATTAAGATTAAACCTCCCCTGGCGTAGCTTGAGGCTGTGCCCTCTCGTTCTGGTGTCATCAGCCTGGAAGAAGAGGTCCACACCCATCTGGCGGCAACCTCCCCGCAGGTAGTTGTAAACAGCAATGAAGTCCCTCTGAGCCTCCTTTTCTNATGTTGAACAGTACTGGGCCTAACACTGACCCCTGTGGGACTCCGCTGGTGACTGGCCGCCAGTCCGATGTTGCACCATTCACCACCAGCCTCTGAGCTCGCCCTTCCAACCAGTTTGTAACCCAGCATAAAATGTTCCCATCCAGTCCATGCTTTACAAGTTTCTCCTGAAGCTTATTGTGGGAAACCGTGTCAAAGGCTTTGCTGAGGTCCAAGTACACAACATCCACAGCCTTTTTGTCATCAACCAGTTGAGTCACTGGATCATAAAAGGAGATCAGGGTTTTCCAATGTTTCCTCATAAGAATTAGAGTTCAGGACTCTTGGGAGATGGTTTCATGGTGACTATCTCAGCTATCTTATGATTTAATCATTAATCTCGCATACAATAACAGCCAGAGTAAGATCTCCAGCATTTTCAGCTGCCTGCCACTTACCCTGGGTTTATTCTGCCAACCTGCTGGCACAACAGATGGTATTGCTGTCAATCACTGCCCCTGCCAGAGGCTGGCCTAACATAAGGCAGACATGCACCAAGGTAGCATGCATTCTATGTCCCAGCCTCATTGGGATGTATAGCTCCTGCTGTGTTAATAAAATCTGACCTAAACAATTACAGATCATTCTGCCCAGTAATGATCCAGGCAAGCACAGAAGGAATGGTAGAAACTCAGCAAAAGAAATTGAGTTTTTGCTCTTAAGCCACTCACATCTGAAAATCCTACTCTATATCTTTCCAGAGAAACTGCTGAACACATAAACCCTGCTAATGTTGTGTCATTATGGGCATACTACTGGGGTCCTTCTGATAGGCTTTGTAATGCTCAGAGTGTCTGAGGTGTACTGGATCTATATTACTTAAACACTGAATTTTAAAAACACAGGGAGGAAATGCAGCCTTGCATTATAGATATCCAACTCACATTAACAGTAATAGCTAATTTATTTTTCAACTAAAATCTTTATCTTTTAAATTCCTTTGCAAATTTTTGAAATTATCAGGGAAAGAACAGATTTTAGCTTACTGCTGCTTCCTTGCACAGTAAAATGGTAGACGCATGCTGTGATTCTGCCTGATCTGAAGAGGAAAATACATTGAGTGAACCTTCCCTCCTGGCTCTATATTGGTGTTGCTCATCTGACTGGTTTTTACTGGCTGGACATTTGCTACAAGTACAGTTTAGTTTCTAAAGGAGCACAAGATTTAGGAGTAATGATTGACAGAAAACTCAATATGAGCCAGCAGTGTGCCCAGGTGGCTAAGAGGGCCAATGGCATCCTGACCTGTATTAGGAACAGTGTGGTCAGTCGAACCAGAGAAGTTATCTACCTCCCCAGTTTAAGAGGGATGTTGAGCTGCTTGAGAGGATCCAGAGAAGGGCGACAAGAATGGTGAAAGAATTGGAGAACAACCCCTATGGGGAGCGGCTACGGAAGCTGGAGTTGTTCAGCCTGGAGAAGAGGAGGCTCAGAGGTGATTTCATTGCTGTTTACAGTTACCTGAGGAGAAGTTGCAGTCAGATTGGTGTGACCCCACAATAAGCTTCAGGAGAAACTTGTAAAGCACGGGCTGGAAAGGAACATTTTATACTGGGTTACAAACTGGTTAGAAGGGCGAGCTCAGAGGGTGGTGGTGAATGGTGCAACATCGGACTGG
>WEKX01013958.1:47689-64222 GCA_013390025.1 Pitta sordida | reverse complement strand
TGCCCAGGGAGGTGGTGGGGTCGCCATCCCTGGAGGTGTTTAAGAGAAGACTGGACGAGGAGCTTAGTGACATGGTCTAGCTGGGGGGTGTCGGGCTGGATGACGCTGGGCCCCTTCCGGCTCGGAGTGGCCTGCTAGACTGTGGGGGATCTAGGTTGGTGTTACGCTCTGGGATGTGCTCTCGGTCTCTGTACGGGTGTTAGATGGTGAGTTGGACTAGATGATCCTTGTGGGTCCCTTCCAACTCATAATATTCTGTGATTCTGTGTGATTCTGTAATGTATGAAAGGAAGATATAGATTTCTAATTCACTTAAGTTTTTTTTTTAAATATGTCTGTCATCCATCTGATGCTAATTTACCTTATGCTTTCTAACATTCCAAGATGTCATCACTCTTTTGTGATTTGTCAGTGCTTCTTTTCAGTTTTTCCCTTACCATGGCTAAAATTGTAACAAGAATAGAAAAGATTCAGCTTGGGATTTTTCTAAGAACATGCATTTACACTGTAAAACATGCATTTAGTTATTTATTATATATGATATCTAATATGTTAGATATTAAATGCCCCTACAACCTAGGAGGTTGTAGCCAGGTGAAAGTCGGTCTCTTCTCCCAGGCAATCAGTGACAGAACAAGAGGACACAGTTTCAAGCTGCACCAGGGGAAGTTTAGCTTAGACACTAGGAAAAAATTCTTTACAGAACGAATGACTGGCTATTGGAATGTGCTGCCCAGGGAGGTAGTGGAGTCACCATCCCTGGAAGTTTTTTAAAAGTGCTTAAAAAGAGACTGGATGTGACACTTAGTGCCATGGTTTAGCTGGTGAGATGGTGTTAGGTAATAGGTTGGACTTGAGGATCTCAAAAGTCTTTTCGAACCTAGTTATTACTATGATTCATGTCTAATGGTAACATCAAAGTTGCTGCAGTTCAAGAAGCATCTTTCTTCAGGATCTGAGAGGAGTAACACATTCCTAGAAGAGGTTTGGCATGGTTCAGTGACAGGCATTGGTGATGCTCTGCACTCTGCTTTTCAATACCCTTGAGTAGTAAATAAGCTTCAGTCTGGACCTTTCTCATCTTTTATTGACAAAACGGGTCTCTGCCATCTGTTCTCATTATTTTATCATCGTAAAACAATGGTTCAAAGGGATTTCCACGTTTTACCATGTAGATCTGAATTGCTTCAGGACCAACTCTCACTTTCCCAACATGAAGTAAGGCCATTGTGAACCAGGTCTCAGCCCCTCCTCCAAAAGAGACCGAGATCAACCAGTGTAAGGTAGTTGCTAAAGATGTAATGAGAACAGAAATAACAGAATTGGCACCTAAACTTTACCTGAAATATTCCTCCAGTAGATAACAGTTCTCTCATGAATATTGTGACCATGAAGATTATGAATATCTGAAACATTTGAAACCTAATGCAAAGGCTAACAGGTAAATTATATGCAGTTATCTATGGTTTGGAAAGTTTTGTTCTGCTTCAGCTGCGTTATCTTATGGCAGTCATACTGCGCTTGCATCTCATACTGACAATTCCCAATTAACTGTCCAAAGCTTACCCTCAAGGACAAAGATTCATTTCTGTTAAAGAAACAAAGAAAAATTACTCCATGTATATCTTGGATATACTATTAATCACTGTGTCACTGTGACACCTTATCACCCAATATACAGATGTTCTTCTACTTTACGTCTTCAAATTATCTAAAAAAGCACCTGAGGACAAAATGAAGAGATCTTCTGTCTGTCCACCAGACACTCTTTCACTCTTTCAAATCTGAACAAATAAGTCCTTCTAGAAAAATGTTTTTGAGAGTATCATACACGGAATTCCTTCATTGTATTTTTTAGACAATGATGGGCAAATGGAGAAAATAGTGATTTACTATAATGTTTCGTTTTATGATGTACTAATAACTTTTCATCCGTATCATTAAACTGCTCTGTAATTAGATTGCAAATATAGAACATTTACCATGAAAATTATGAGGGAATTGTAATTTAATTAGGCTCCACACTCTACATTCATATTCATTCCTATTCATAGTCATTCCACATATACAAAAACTGATTTAGAAAATATTTCATAATATTAAGAATACACCTTTTGTTTAGACCCCAAATTAGATAGTTTAGAAATATATCTCATATAGAGATATGACAGACTGAGAGGCAAGGACATAGAATGAAAATTTCTTCAACAAATATGCTTTATTCACAGAATCACAGAATATTCTGAGTTGGAAGGGACCCACAAGGATCATCGAGTCGAACTCTTAACACTGTCTCCCTGGCGGGAATTGAACCTGGATCTCCCACACGCCTGATGGGGACACTTACCACTGTACTAAAGTGGATTTTTTTTTCACTTCAGACAAGCCTTTTCTCATTAGTCGAAAATCTATGTGCTACACAGACAGATAATATTGAGCACTATTATGCAGCACCTGCAAAATAACTACAACAGTAGACCTAGTCAGCATGGATTTAGGAGAGGTAGGTCCTGCCTGACCAAGCCGATCTCCTTTTAAGGCTATGGATGTTGTGTTCTTGGATCTTAGCAAAGCCTGTGACACAGTTTTCCATGGTAAGCTTCAGAAGAATCTCTCAGAGCATGGGTTGGATAGGAGCATTCTGTGTTGGGGTAGGAATTGGTTGGAATTGGCCCAGAGAGTGTTGGTAAATGGTGCCACATCCAGCTGGTGGCCAGTCACTAGTGGGGTTCCACAGGGATCAGTGTTAGGCTCAGTCAAGGTTAGCCCTCAACAGCAGAGCTGGACACTTGGTCTCCCAGGTGTCCCTACCCAAGACTCAGGGTTCTCCTCCCTTGAAACATGGCCACTCCTGAGTATGTCTCTCCTGAATTCAGGAGCACTGAGTTAATTTTGCCCCCTGCTCTTAGCAGCAGAATGTGCTGAAGGTGACTACTGCAATTAGATATTCAAAAAAGTAAGGTCATAACAATCCAGAGTGAAAATTTAAGCATCTTTCATTCCTTTGGCAATGGAAATAATTGTCCTGGTTAAGGACATCAACTAATCCCTGCTGGCCACAGCTGTAGGGCTGCCAGGCTGATATACAAAGACGAGGAGGACTGCAGAGGTTGAAATAGCCTGAATAAGCCTGGAAAAAAAAAAAAAAAAGAGAATCTTTGCTGTTGCAGGGAAAGTACTTACTGTAATAATTGTAATAATAATATTTACAAATAGGAGCCTGAATGAATTCTGAGAATATCTTCATGATTCTGTGAGTTTCATCCTGTGAAAAACTGATGGGGAAAGCTTGGAATAAGAATGTATGAGCTGGAGATTTATGCAAATATGCTGTTGTTTAATTTTAATTTTTATTTATTTTTTTCTTTTAGCACTCTAGTCACACATTTTCTGAATGAAAAACCAGTTCTTAAGATACACCAATGGCAATGTTCCCAAGCCACCCTAGAAATTAAATAATAAACTCATAGGAGATTTCTTTAAATATGAACACAGATATGTTACTCTTCATATCAAAACTAATACAATTCTACTTATTCTTATAATAAGCATTTTCCCATAAATCTCTCAGATATCAAAAAATAATTAATTGACCATGGACTACAGTGGCACTGAAGATCAATTATTTAGTCCAAGGGTCACTGGTTTTATCTATACACTAGAAAACTATAGAGAGTTTATAATTTATTTTAACATTAAAAAATGCATTATTTCTTTGAAAATGCTTCAGGTGTAATCAATCTTTGATAAATTCTTAAAAAAAATCGGAGGAAGATGTGTAGAATATTTCAGTATTGCAAAAGTGAATACGTTTGGTCAGACCATGAGATTTTTAAACTCACTGTAAGATTAATCTGGTGCTTTAACATAAGTTAGCTCTAGAGAAAGTATTCCACCTCCATTATGTGCCAAACCTGGCAGCTGCGCATTTTAAACCCAGCTTTGTCTTCTCTGGACTGTCTTAATGTAAGTTCTGTTCAAAGAGTTATTTATCAAACTAGCTAGCCTGTTTGGACTTAATGTTTCCAGTACTTACTTTTTTATCTAGCCTTATAAACTTTATAGAATTGAGATATAAATTAAGACTTCAAGTGCTCCTATATGCTTCTTCAAGTTCTTGCCTGAGGGTCCCTTTAATTCTAAGCTGTTTGTTGAGCTACACGGATGATGCATGTGAGAATGCCATCAGCTTTGATAGGATGTTTATTTCTTCCTGTTAATGAAAAGACTTCCTATTTTTTATGCACATTTCTTGTTTTTTGAGAAATGTCATCTCTATATTGTTTCAAGGTTCACTATGATGGAAAGGCTTTTTATTAAAACAATATTTTTCTTTAGTTTTAAGATTGGCACTTACATCCTCTCGCTCTGACAGTTTACATTATTTCTCTGCATAATAGGATTGAAGCAGTGGAAGATTAACAGGAGGCAATCTAATTTAATGGTTGCAATTATAGTTGATGAAGGAATGTGTTAATCAGGAAAAATATAACTCTGATGACTTCCTATGTGAAAAAAACCCCAAACATAGAGGAAAAAATGGAGATGAGAAATCTCTGCTGGGTGAGCTTGCTCATCTGTATATTCACTTTTGTTCTAGAATCATATTTTAATATAGATATTCTGGCATAAGATTGTATTCAATAATGCATAGGCTGTGTCAGATGGTTCAGCCAGTAGAAAATGCTGAGGAGTTACTCTTCACTAACACCTGAATAGGTACCGATAGAAGAAAGAAAAATGAACAAACCACTTTGCTTACTAAATCAGCTTTTTAGGCAGGACTCATGACATAGCAGAAGTTATCTATGAGACGTCTTCTTCATCTCAACTGCACTTTGATCCTACAAGTGTATGTAAATATATACATACAACTTAAGAAAGGTATACCAGGATATTGTTGGCCATTATTTCATAGATGGACTTAAACTGCAAAATGCCTGATGCTCTGAAATGCATAACATGCAATGTATCATGTTAGCAGGATGTTGTCATCTCACAAACCAGTCATTTAAAAAGAGTTCAGGGAACCACTGGCACTCTTCCCTTCTTGGGAGTGATTGATACATTTTCATAAGACAATATATATAGCATTATTTAATTATTCTCAATATGATGGCAATAATATAACAGAAGTACAGCTATTTAATCACCTAGAATTCAACACACAAAGAACACATTTCCTCATTTTTTTCTCATATTTCAGATGGTGAGAAAGAAGGTACTGCCTTGACCCTAAGGATGACTCTTCGTTCCATGATGTCCTGAGTACACCCAGCCATCTCTTTTTCGTATTCAAACACACAACACAATGGTACTACTTCTGCATCCCCCGGCCCCACAAAAAAACCCTGCCCTGACAGCAAGAAAACCAAAACCAAACAACACAAACCTTCTTTCTGCATTCATATATATTTCTATAAAGTCAATCTGGCAAAAAAATGAATTTCTATTGCAGGGAAAGTTTCAGTGAGTGACATAAGAAAAAGAGGAACATAAGCAGTACATAAAATGAACACCGTACACAAACATGTTCTTAAGAAACACATATTTTTGAGGATAGATTTTATGACTACAGATAGATACTCTCCATGTGTATGTATAGTTAGTTGCATACCTTCAGTGATGTATAACTCTATTGAGCTCTTTTACCAGTTTAGGATCCTCAAGCTTTGCATGCAGGTATCGCAACCCTTCCCAGTACCATTCCTGGTTTCAGGAGCAATATTGTGTAGACTGTGGATCTCCACCACTTGCCATCCTGTGGACTAGAGGGTTAAGAAGGGACATGCAGTAAGCATGAAAGCATTACTGTAGCAGGATCTCCTCTCTGACAGCTGTGTGGAGTTGTAAGCCCTTAGGATTTCTAGCGAGAAGAGTGTCAGAAGAAGGACAAAATGGGACCCAAAGCATTGTTACTGTGAAGAAATTAATCCACCCTACCTTTCCTTAGAACATTAGCTGAGATATAGTACTGCGCCTCAGCAGCAGAGGCCTGAAGGATGGAATTATCTTTTACTGGAGAACTCTATATAATTTTGGCAAAACTCAAGAAACATCTCATTATTATTATTCATATTACTATTAATTATCTTTTGAAGGACATATAATTAATGGGTTTAATGCAATGAACAATAAATAACCACTACAGTTTGGCCTCCTATACTATGGTACGGTGGGTCTTGCCCCCTCTCCATGCAGCTCTCCGTCAGCATAGAGTGGCGGCTCATTAATACGCAAATTTTCCACAGTCACTTCACCCACCAGCTCCGGAGCGGCTGTGGGGCATTCCTGGAAGTTCCTCATGCACTCAGGGGAGCGAAGGGGGTCTTGTCTGCCCCATCCCCGCATGGGGAGTCCTCAGGAATCATTATGAAGGGGTCCCTGAGCCTACACCTCCTCCTATGCAAGTCCTGGGCTTTGGCTGCTGATGCTGTGGGAGCTGCAGCTGGCAGATGAGGCACCATGGGGCTCAGTGTACTTCTCAGCTCTGCCTGGCATGTTACCTCCCAGAGGACAGGCCTGGCATGACACAGCAGCGGTTAGAGCAAACTGTGTATAGCTCTGCCAGCACTTAAAACATGCGAGAGCAGGGGCTTCGGCGGCTGCCTTGTCACCATGGCAACACTGCCAATGGCAGAGCAGCGTGCCAGTGCTGGGAAGAGGTGCTGAGGACACACTGCATTCTCCAGGAATTTTGCATGCTCCCAGACACACTCTGCAGTGGTCAGACTATTTAAACTCATGTTTTACTTCGGCAATAAATTCACGTATTTAGGTACAGTCAAGCCTAAAGTGAAAAAACTTTTTCCAGAAATTGAGCTTAAAAACTCTGTGAACTTCAAACTCCTGCTTTCAAAAAAACCAAGCAAACAGACAAAACAAAAGCTTTGTAGAAAAGGAGACAAAATAGGCAATAAAGCTGGAATGCATCTGACTTTTAAGCTCACATTCTCTGCTCAGGCAGAGGAGAATGAGCTCCCTCGCTGGCCGGGGCCTCCCTGCTCGGGCAGAGAAGAGTGAGCAACTGGCTCTGCCTGGCCAGCCGATCACCATGGGAATGGCGCTGGCACAGTAGGTGGTCAAGGCGGCCCTACTGTCTCTCCTGCGACACTGCTGGCATGGGTGGGTGAGGCCACACCTCTGGTAACGCGAGCAGTGAGTCCAGGATGGCACAGGCAGGCAGACTGCTCCACCAGTGGTCTATGCAGTGGCTTGGGAAGTGGGTGAAATTTGCATATTCGTGACTGTCTACTTTGAATATTCATGCTTGTCAGGTCACGCATGCACAGTCCCGAAATGGGCCTCCTTAATTGCTGAAAAATCACGCCGCGAAGATGTGAAGCTGCTATATGGGGGGCGTGAAGTGGAAGAGGGCTGACTGTAATTTTAAAAGTGCTGAGTGTCCTTTGAGACAGAACTTTGGTTCTTTATTATTTGCACTACAACAGAAATGTTTATGTCAGCGGAAGAAGCTCAACAAGGACTTGTGTTTCAAGTGACCAACCACATATTACAAACAGACAAGCTGCAGGGAAATGTTCACAGATAGAAGATTTGTATTCAGTGATTTAATTAGTATTTTGTGAACAGTTCTGAATAGCAAGTATCTTTGCATGCTTCATGGTCCATTCACAAACAAACTTTTTAAAAACAGTGAATAATATATTCATAGCAGGTAAGTATTGAGAGTCTCATGCTACCTATTTTTAAACCTGATCACCTTACTCTTTCATGGAAGGGAAAATCATGTACATAGACAGATAAAACTTAAGGAGCTTTAATCTTGCATTATCAAAATGATGAGGCTTTTTTTTCAAATTTACAGCACTTCAGTTCTTCCAGAGCACTCAATCTCTTGATCCCAAGCATTTCCAGAAGCAGCAAGTTATATCATTACTTTTAGCATAGGGCTCTTTTCTGGACCTAGAACAACAACAAAAAATCCTCCCCAAAATACCCTCCTTAATTTCTCAACTTAGGCATAGAAATAAATAAACAATAGAGTCTGAGGCAAAATTTCCTTCGGCCTTTGGATTTCAGAAGAAATATAATCATTAGTCTTTTCTCACAGATGCAACATGCACATATGATTTATTATCGCTGGTGGGTAATCCATCATGCATCTATCTCTCCTCATCCCTTGAGGTCCTCTCATTTTGATATGTTCTCCCAGCACTCTCTTTTCTGCACCTGGGTCAGTCTTCTGCATTTGCTTTACATTTTTTTATGACCTAAGATCTTAATTGTTAAAATTGACTCTTAGAGCAGCTAATGTTTTGGCTCCTTAGTGTTTGAAATATCAGTTGTGTTTTCAGGATATCTCTGGAAAAGCAGACTTTGTAAATCTTTATAAAATAAAAATTTCCCCAGTTCTCTTAGGAAAATGGTAATTGCCCTTTACAATTTGTCTGGAAATGAACCTGAATACTAATTTATTAGAGTTATTGATTCATATTCATTCAAGATGCAGCATAAATAGCAAAAGAATTCATTCAAAAATAATTTTGATTTGAACCACAGTTAAGAAACTGACATTTAAGAAAAGATGGGTTGTGCATACCCTTTTTTTCATCCATGGGAGAAATAGAATATAGATTAATAAGTCAACAGACTTGCTTTTCTGAGCAACTTTATGTTTGGTAATTCTTGATGTTTTTTATCAAAAAAGGAGAAAAAATACTTTGTTTTGGAAATAAATAAAGGAACTAAACTGGTCACAGAAATCAAAGAATAGCTTTCACATCTTTCAGATCCATGGAGTAAAAAAAAGCCCTAACTTGATGTAATTTGTGAATTGAAAGATAGTGGCATATTCTAGTATGAATAATTACATGAAAAAAAAAAAGCAAAAATGGAAATAAATTTAAGGAGTGATTTGGAACTTTAAAATGAGCTCAGTGGAAACATAAATGGAAAAACCATTGAACTGGAACATTGAATGACAGCAATGGAAGAGGAAAGTGTGGAGGAAACCTTAGTGTGCACACAACTGAAGTGCTTCTGGAAACACTTCAGCAAGAGAATATTAGTTGGCTGAACTCAGGAATAACTTTGAGTTACTAAAGAGAATAGAAGAGATGATTATGAAAAGGTTCAGCTTTGTGGATAATATTTAAATGTTTTCCAGTGCTGTAATACACAGCAGGAAAATCTATTGCTATTATGCTAAATACTGGATAATAAAAGGAAACTTTTCAACAGCAAATGTGTATAGCAAGGCAAGGGGCTTAGGGCAGGGACAAAAACCTGTTCAAGAAGAGAAAGAACCGGGTATTTACTCAAGATGTGAGCTGAGCAATAAAGCATGTTCAAAAACCAATGCAGCTTTCCACATTTACAGTTGTCAGAGATGGAGAGGGAAGTAAAACCTTAAATATTTTTTTTCTTAAAAATAGGATCAAGTCCAAACCAGCTCTTTACAGCTTGTTTGAAAAGTACAATCAAAGCTGCTGGTTCTACCTCAGAAGCTTCTGACAGACCTGCTTCTGTTTTCAGAGTCATCCCCATTGGAACATGGCTACAGACCCATTTCTGTAAAAGCAACTGCAAACAGGAGATTTTCCCCTTGACCTTCTCTTCCTCTGATCCCACTTTCTTCCAGCTCACCACATCCATTTCCCTGATTCCCCCAAGGCACTAGTCCTGATGGATCTAGCCTAGGGCAGATAAAAACAAGAAAAACAAGCACAAGTAACAAATAACATCGGTTGAACCTAATCTAGTTGCATTTCAAGATTTTTTTCTATATGCTTAAAGAGGCAGAAACAGAATGGAGTTTTCTGTTCAGATTGTATTTCACTGGAAGAAATTCATAGGGTGAGATTAATGAAGACATTAAATTAAAGATATTTTATGCCATGTTTACAGTTATAAATTTAGGTTATTTAATCTGTAAATTTGTTTAAAATTCGTATTGTTGCATATTATAAAATTTCTAGGCACTATATAAAGCAATACTGCCTCATATAGGAATGAGTCGAAGAAGACGGGCTGAAAGGTTTTTATATGTCTATTTATTCTGACCAAAAGAATTGAGTTTTGAAGAGCATATACTCTTCAGTTTCTCCTCATAGTTGTCTCAGTTATTTTTGCACTGGGCTCTATGGTGCAATATGGATCTGTCCCATACGACCTCCTCTTTGTGTCAAATAAAGACAATCCATGGCTGTCACAATTTATATCCCTTGATGTTCTTAATTTTTGGAAAAGTTTTGAAGGAATGACAGGAGTAATACACTGCTTGGGTATGGTAATCAAAGAAATATGGGTTTGGCCTAGTATGACAAATAAGCAGCTATCTGGAAAAGTCATTGTCTCTAGAAAGTGAGAATAAATATGTTCTTTTAATTGACATCAGAGAGGTTCCTGCCCTGCTTTTGAATGATTAAAAAAATTTTATATTTTTCACACTCTAAAATCATTTAAAAAAAGCAAACCAAAACCAAAAACCCAACAACAACAACAAAAAACTACTTTCTGACCGACTTCCTAGGAGAATTTTTTTCATATCATCTTATGAAAAAAATTTTGAGCCCCTGTGGGAAGCACTAGGGAAATGAGGAAAGATTAATTCTTCATTGCAATTCTGGAGGAGAATAGGTATTGCTATATCTGCAGGAGACATCTCTAAAATTACCTTGTTTTATCAGTAGTGTTCTTTAAATGCTGTGTTAGTAGAATTCATATCACCAGAGATCAGGAGCAATTTCATTCCTAAACCTCATTACCAATGATCAAGTGCAGCAGAGTCTGAACCCCAGAAAAGAGAACATACACTGACAGCATTTAAGCATCAAGTAGTGACATGCTGGCAAAGTCAACAGCACTAACCCTCTGTACCATTCCCAGAGCAGGTCAGCCTCACTTTACTTCTTTATACCTTCTTTTTTCTCGGCTGAGGTCAGGGACAATGGGACCTGCACCACCTTTTTGTAAGAGGAACCACCCTTTCCTACAAGTAGTGTTCCTGCCTCTCAGGGACCTGTGGGATCTCAGCACCATTGCTGGAGGCAACATCCTGAAAGACCGGGTCTTGAGGCTTAATGCAGTCAGATCATCTCAACAACAGGACAAGAAAATGTGATCCCATCCACATCACAAATAGCAAAACTTGCCGGCCCTTTGACTTTTTTTTTTTTTCCAAGCAGTGTTGTGAAAAAATAAAATTATACAGTGAATCCTCTCTGTATCATGACTTCTTCTTCATGACCTCTCCCATTTGCGAAGCAATTTTCTCGCAATTATGATTCAGTGGTCCGCGAGCTCAGCGGGCTGCGACATGCGCAGTTTGACTCTGCTCTGCCGAGGGGCGTTGCCAAGGTGCCTGTGGGGTGGGACTCACCCTGCCTTGCGGGGAGGGGGCTCGCAATGGTGGCACCGTGCCCCCGGTCCCTGAACGAGAAAACTTGCCCCATGAAAGTGAGGCAAGCTCTGTGCTGGGAGGGCAGCAGCTGCATGGCGGTGGGCGGCTCCAGCGCGCGCCGGCGGCGGGCTCCCCTGGTGCGCNTTGCAACAGCATTGGCCTGTCCCTTTCCTCGCGATGGACAGGGTTTAACTGTATTACTGACCACTTTTGTGTACTCAGGCTGTTTTCAGTTTTCTGCTTGTTTTGTCATTCCTTTTGTCCTTAGAAAATTCCTTGCACCCTTGCACCCTGTTTATATATCCTTAAAATTAATATACAGGGAGTCGTCCAGCTGAATAAGTACGATAACTCATTGGCTTGGGCATTGTATGTGAATTGGCTATCCCATAAACTTTTAGAAATTTTTCTTTTCCTGTGTGACTTCCTGGCTAATTTTTTCTGTACATTTTCTCTTTTACTTCATGGAGTTGAAGTGTTATTTTCAGGGCTTGGTTAGAATTGTCATAATGAACACTTAGACACCCCAGAAAATAATTAACTCCTTAGCAAAACTGAAGTGGAAAAGCCCTTAGATAAGCTCTGATAAAAAAAATCTAACATAAAATTTCCTATATGTTAGATAGAAAATCTTCAATACATAATTAGCAAAACAGACTAGCTGAGAAAACACCGAAACAGACTAGTTCAGAAGTTTGATTAATACGTTAGAAAAATTGACACATCTCTTCTGGTAGAATGGGCTAGACCAGACTAGATTGCAATAGATTATTTCAGTTGGAAGGAACCTACAACAATCATCTAGTCCATTTGGCTGACAAAGGACTGAGCAAATAAAAGTGTGTTGTTAAGAGCACTGTCCAAACACCTCTTAAACACTGACAGGCTTGGGGCATTAGTCACCTCTCTAGGAACCCTGTTACAGTGTTTGATCACCTCTCTTGGGAAAGAAATGCTTCCTAAGGTCCAGTCTAAATGTTCAGTTCTGGTAATAAGAAGTATCCAAGAAAAAGACATACGCTTCTATTAAATCCTTTTTACTTATATTATATAGTCTGCATGTCTCACTTTACATGGTGTCTCACATATATTTGCAAAACTTTAACAATCTGTAGTAATACGTATGTAAAGAAAAAGCTATAAATGGCAAAACAGATCTTGCAGGTACTTTTCACAACTCTTTGCTCTAATAAATTACTTTTCTTGGTTTAGGTTTTTGGTTTTGTTTTTAATCAAGACACTGAAGCCAGTTTAATATTTTGTTTGGTTCCACTCTGAGCCCTGCTTTAATTATAATGTCAATCCTAAAAAATTTTTAGTCATAGACAGTGTTTCATAAGAAATACTAGAAATATTATGACATATAAGAGCTATGGGATGCTATGACATTATATTAATCAATGTATTTCTGCTCAGCATCTTAACTTGATAAAGCTTGGTATGTTTATGTGGGAAAATGAAGAAATAAATAGAGAAAGCCAAGCGAAAAATTTCATAACCAAAAAAGAGGTTTGTTTTTATTTAATATATCTTATCCTGTTTCTGGTGATTTTCCATTCTTTTCACTCTTTTACTTTTATGAAAGGTAAGGAAAATTCATAGGGAACAAATTTCACAAAACCTTGGAGTGCTGTGCATGTATGTGTATACTAAGTTTCATCCTATACATTCTGAAGGTATACATTCTGAAGGTATCTTCTCATAAAGGTGAGACACCTCTCCTTCCTTGGCTTATTTTCCCAGTTATTACCAGTAACCCCACATTTGTTTAACAGAGCAATTCCATAAGTAAACTCGTCTTAGTACAATTACACAGGGCACTAGGGTACAGCATACACCTCTTGTTTAGTATGTCAAATATTTTCTGTGTTAATGACAAGAGAGAGAAATAATTGCCTGGAAAAAAATCTCATGTAGTCCTCAAGTAAGAACTACTTTAACACACTGAGCGACTACGGGAACTGGGGTTGTTCAGCCTGGAGAAGAGGAGGCCCAGAGGTGACCTCATTGCTGTTTACAACTACTTGAAGGGAGGTTGTAGTCAGGTGGTGTGAATCTCTTCTCTCAGGCTGCCAGCCCAAGAACAAGAGGACATGGCCTTAAACTATGCCAGGGGAGGTTTAGACTGGATGTTAGGAAGANAAGGGAAAAAAACTTTTAAAAGCCTCTAGTCGGATATATCTATTTCCTTATCCCAGTTCGTGCTTGACTCCTATTAAAATTACATGCAAAATGAGAAAGGAGGTCATAACGCTAAAGGATTATTAAATGTCCTCCAAAGTTTCATAAGCTTCATGACTTTTCTATTAGAAATGTAAAAAGATGCTTAAATTCATTTCATGTTCTCTAAAAATGTTCTTCATAAATTGGAAGCTTCAATTCCTCTAAATTCCTGTCTCCCCCTTCTTTGGGACTGCGAGTCTTTCAGCAAAATATTGCTTTCACTGAAAGAGGAATTCTGCTTAGGATTAACATTAGAAAGGATGTGTTAATTTCTGAAATGACACTTCTACGAGAGGCAGAGAAGGATCTTGAATATTTTTCTGTACTGGAGGGGCATGGAAAGTATGAAAATCAGCTGTGGGTAGAAAAGGAGTGTAATTAACTTTAGATAAGAGAATAAAAAATTATTAAGAAATATATATGGTATACAGAAAAATGAAACTGGATAGATGGAAAATCTTTCTAATAAGTGCAAAGCACTGAAATAATTATTCAAGGTTTTGGGGAAAGTTAGAAAAACATGCAAAAGGAAAAATTAATCTGTCTGGGTGGAAAACTCTTAATGTCCCTTCCAACATTATGATTTATGATGTTTATTCCACATAATAAATTTAATTTATTTCACAAGCCTCGCTATGTTTTTTTAATTCTGTCTATGGTATTTGACACTTTTTCTTTTCTTCCAACAAATATCTCAAAATTCTCAGCTATTCTAGTGAGCTGTTATCTTTTAGAGGTTCATAATTCACAAAATCTCCTCCTTCCCTTGTTCATGTGTGAAAACATACTTAAAAGTTTCTTTAATGTGTTAACCAAGCCTATTTTCTCTTAGAGCTTGCCATATATATTTGTCTTGGTTGTGCTTGAATTACACACAAGTAAGTCTTTCCTTCATTCATGCCGTTGGAAATCACTTTCACCAAAAACAAACACCAGCTTAACTGTGAAAGTGAGGTAAGAGAATTTTTCTTCTGCTCTGGGGGTGGGGTGTCTTTTTAACTATCCATCTGTGGATCTTTGGGCAATTCTCTACACTATTCTTAAGGGGTCTGTGAAAAGTAATAATAGCAAACAAACCTACCAATTGAGAATAGGTGAAATTTCCATATACAGAGATGCACAAGGAACGTTTTAGGACTTGTAAATTGAAAGAGTTTACTCACCTGTAATTTTAATTTTTCCTTGTGTATATTTTGGTCCAACTTCTGTTAGATCTTTGATCATGACAGTACCTCATGGTTTAGCAGGACAGGTACAGTCATGAAATACCAGTAGGTTGGGGGATATTAGGTGAGACCAATCTGGGATTTGAAAGCTGCGTCATAAACAGAAGAAAGTCGTATAAAAAAAAAAAAAATCAGGTTTATGTCAGACAACAGCAGAAAGACTCTTTATCCCACAACCTGAGTTATTTCTCAGCGTGAACCAAAAAATAAATGTATCACTTCAAAACAACACCTTTATGATAAGTCAAATTAAATAAAAAAGGCAATATTTTTTGTGTTTATAGAAGATTATGTTAAACCATAAAGCTGGATTCACGAGGTTAAGGGTATGTCATTTAACTTTCAGTACTAATAGTAAGTTTTCCCCTTTTCCTTTGGGTCATGGAGAGACATACATGGTGGTAGGAGGGCAAGGATGGCTTACCACTGGGAAATGCACGGGTGGGGTGCCCTGGCAAGACAGATGGCTGGTCTTTTTGACTCTCTTAGACAAGATGTTTAATTTTCATATATCTAAAAGTATCTGAGATAGAGATTTCCCATGGCAATAGAAATATTTGACTTTACAGATAAATAAATGCCTGAAATTACACCATGAAACTCTGTGAAACACTACCATCACAGCCATAAGTGTGTATTTCTGATACATACATTGTGTATGGGGATGTTAGGACAGTCGGAAGACTGAGGTTTTCAGTCTTATTACCAAGGCTATTATTCATGGAAAACATGAAACCAAACTCTTTTCTGAATCCTGGTTATGAAACATTCAATAATACATGAAGAAGCAAGATTTTTACGCCTGCTGAGTTAAACATTAGTAATTTATACCTTCTGGGGCAAGAGAACAATTTAATTTCCAAAACCCAAGTCTGAAGCTGAACTGTTAAAGTTTTCATGGGGTTTTCAAAGGGATAACTAACAATTGCAACATATTTTTGAAGAAAAAAGATATTTATTTGAAACCATATTCTTAAAATAAGCTGCTATTTCTTATTCACAGTTAAGAATTTTTAATTATGCCAATTAGACTGTGTCTTGTTTTTAAGAGATTTTAATTGCACTTCTGAGCAAAATTATATGGGAATCAAGTCAATTCACAGAAGGGGCTCAAGAAGACTTTAAAATAACTTTTCTGATGTATGAAAATATAATCTAAATGGAGCTGTGTTTTCACATGAGGTTTCCTTCCTCAGTGTATAATGTATTAAATAATATTACTCAGAGCAGTAGCTTAGAGAACTTTAAAAGGTACCAAGAAATTTGTTTAAACAATAGTAGGGAAAAAACTTCCAACTCTTGAATTCTTTCTGCAGAACAAATATCTCTTTAAGACCTTTTTTTTTTTTACCCTTCAGATGACAGTTTTTAACTGTTGGTATTTTTGTTTTATACTGCATATTACTTTAAAGGTATGTGAAAGGGCATTGTAAGGGTGAAGTTTTCAAGGGCAATTGCCATTTACACTTTTGAGGTAGAGAGGATCAAGAGGGAGAGAAGGATTAATGACATCAGAACCTCAGCCTGTTCATCTGTGAGAGAGCCTGGAGGTTCACCGGGTGTGAAGGCTTCTCCCTCTCCAGCCAACACTCCTCCAAAAGGTGCCTTAGGAGGCAGCAGGTTACAGAAGTACCTTTTCCTGGCTGACAGGACTTCAGGAAACTGATTTTGTTTTCTACTCCAAATACAAGCACAAACTGTTTTCTGTGTGCAGATATT
>WEKX01013958.1:25020-46725 GCA_013390025.1 Pitta sordida | reverse complement strand
TGTTTGATAGATGCAGCCCTCCAGGGTCCGTTAGCCATGGTTTTGAGAAGGCTGGTCTTTTGTCATAGAACCCAATGTTTTTCTGCTGGCACCAGACCTTGAGCCATTTATTAAGATCAAGAATCCTCCTACAGCTTCCTGGGTCCAATCCCGACATTACAGGGACAGAGCAAAAGACTACCTGTGCTCCTGTCCCACTGATCAAATTACCAAGCTCCTTAAACCCCTCCCTGATCTCCCTGGTTCCCCTCTCACTGATCGCGTCAGAACTAGCCTGCACTACTAGCAGTATGTGGAGTATGTGGCTTTTTCTTCCTAGGTTCTGTGAATAAAATTCACCAAATGAATGAAATATGTGAAATTGGGTGCAAAATTATAGCACATGAGTCCTAGTTTCATGAATCCCAAAGAGATATTAGAAATTTTATGGTGGTATTGTAATAGTTGGTGCTCATGAAGTCCTTATTATTCCATTGTGTCACACAGTCCACTTTGAACTACAAAAGATCTCAGATTAGTGAAACACACATACATAACTTTCACCCATTACAAATTTAGTCTAAAAGACCCCTTGTTCTGATTCTTACTAACAGTGAATAACATCCACTTGGCTTAGCAGTCTCACTTACACCATGAGCTCACAGGACCCTCTGCTCTCGTCATCTCCCATCTCATTCCATTCTCACATTCATGTACCTCTTCAGCCTTACAGCCTACATTGCTGCAGAGGAGTGATGTTGCACCTAGGCTTTGAACTCTATCTCAGTTTTCATCAATTCTTAGCCTTTCTCTCAGAAAGATTTTTTAATTAATATAAAAGTCAATGCAAAAAGTTGAGTTAACAAATATTTTACATGTTGTTTCTCCCAGTGCCAAGGTTTCTGACATAACAGAGTGGCCCTGAAAATTTAACACCTTGTCCTCTGTAGGAGCAGCAGGGGATTCCCCCAGTAAAAACCTAGCTGGCAAGTAGACCATAATGGAGTCCTGAAGGATTATAGAAGTAGTTTTATTACCATCTGGAAATATTCAATTGCTACTTGCATAAATTTTTTAATTAAACTGCCATTAAGCATTCAAAACAAATCTGTGTGTATTCTTGGGCCCTAAATGAAAGAGACAGAGGAGATGGGAAATGCAAGCTGTCTTGTGTTGAGGACAAATTTCTGAAATAAAACATCCAATGCAGTCGGGTCTCCTATAACGTGGACCTGCGGTCTTAACTGGGATCTGCGTAGCCCGACGTCCACGTTGAATGGCTGCTGCCTGTGCCACTGCCACCGCCCATGCCACTGCTGTGGTGGCAGGTCACACATGCACAGTTGTGAAACTAGCCTCCTACCTCGCTGAAAAATCATGCCATTAAGCTCTGAAGCTGCAATATGGGGGGTGCAAAGTGCAAGAGGGCTGAATGTATCTTACCCCAGAGCAATAAAAAAGGCAGCAGCATAGACAAGAGAATGTTACAACCCAAATATCTGCTCCTATTCAAATCTAGGTCATGCTGAGTTTCAGTACAAAAATCTATTAGAAAAAATAAGAGATATGAGAAATTCTTGTGAAAGTCACATGTATGTGGACACGGGGAAATCAAGTCACAAATTGACTGCAGTGCCCTAAAAGTATGTCTACATAGAACTTTTCCTTCTTTTCATGTATTTTCTGATATTCATTTTGCATAAATGATTAGTACTTATAATTGGAAATATTTGAATAGATTCGAAATAAATATTAGAACTAAATTTATGGCTTTAAGTCAATCTTAATGATTAGTTGATGTCATGGAAGTACACACACTACTAAGACCCTTAATACCTATCTTCCCATCTGTGGCAAAAAAAATAAATCTGTGTTTTATTTAGGTAGTACATTTCTTTCTTGTCTCAGTAAGGATCCACTCTGTTTCCATCTTGAATGTGCTGTTCAAGTTAAAAATATGTTGTGTTTATATTTGCCTTTGTTACAGATCATGGGTTGACAGTGCTCTCATCAACTTTCAGATGATATTCATAAGGAATAACATTTTTTTCAGTGCTCTCCTGAGACTGCATTGTCTACATTTAGTTGCAGATGTAATTTACCTCATTATTCTTGACCTTTGTTTCTGGAATCAACATTCCAGTTTTAATCCTTTTTAGGGCGATTTTATGTGATTAAAAGTCACTTATTTTCCACATCTCTAATCAACAGCATTTTCTTTGAGGTCAATAAACCCCCAATATTTGTACAAAGGAACTAGCTATTTGCTTTCAAGGGCTGCATAAAACATCAGGGTAGAGTCTGGAGCCCATATGGGTAGCCAGACCTGGCTGTGGTGTTGGGCAACCAGGGCAGCTGCCCCACCTAGAAAAACCTCTTATGGACATGAGATTTAATCCTAACAAATGAATAGCATCAGCTTAAATTATTGCAGTGTCCTTTAGGAAGTCACAAAATGAGGACCCATAGGATCATCTAGTCCAACTCCCAAGCAAATGCCCACCCAAGGATCAGGCCCACAAGTGTGGAACCATGGGCACCATGCTCAATCCATCCAAGCCTCCCACCTTATAGACCATGTCACTGAGTTCCTTCAGGTAGGGATCCTGTGGGTCCCTTCCAACTCAGAATAACCTTTGAACCTGTGAACTATATTTTGTGCGTGACGTCAGAACTATTTCAGAGCTGGTAGAATGAAGCACCTGCCTGGTTCAGATATTCCCAATGTTATAATGCATTCTATTTGAGCAAAAGAGCACAACAACATTATTCTCTTTAAAAGTTACATCTGCTCTCCAGTTGTGTTGTCAGTGCATCTGCCAGCGAGCTGAAGCCCAGAGAGGCCTCTTAATAAAGAGTGGATTCTGCCACAGGCTATAGCAGTCTCAGAGACATGACAGGGAGAGCAAAGCACCATCTCCCCCCTCTAAATACCTACAGAAACTTAAAGCTCTTCCCTATGGAGAAACATATCTTTTCTGATGCATGCAATATGAGAAAACAGAGTGAGAAATTGTGAGAGATGTTACAACTCCTAGCTTATTAGAAGCTGTGAATATTTTAATTTTCTTCTAAGAGAACTGAGTAAAATGCCATTCGTGGCCTTTTTTTACAGCATTAAAAAAAACCCCCTCAGCTTAACCCACATGAGCAGTTACACTAAAATTCTCTAGGCATTTTGCAGGCATAAGGGATCTAGTACTTGCATACAGGATCAGCCTCATACTCAGGGTTTGCAGAACTACTTTAACAGCAAGGGGGAACACCATAGGGTTAGGAGACAATTTTTGACATCAGCTCTGGTCATGTAAGGCATGGAGTTCTGGTAAAGTTTGCATCTGGCAGGATGTCATAGAATCCCAAATTTGGAAAAGACCTTGATGATGTCTTCAAATGCCATAATCACAAGTATTTTTGAACACTTCCAGAGTGATGACTCCCCACTTCCCTGGGCAGCCTGTTCCAATGCTTTACAACCCTCCCTATGAAGAAATTTCTTCCTAGTATCTAATCTAAACCTACCCTAGCGCAACTTGCATATTATCGTGATATCAACTAATAATTAATGTTGGTTTAAGGCCGTTTCTTCTTGTTGTGTCACCAAAACCATATTTCACTTTGAAAATAGAATTACTAACGTGCAGAAGTTCCTTTATGTTGACAATTTTTATTATAAACTGTCTTAATTTTTTTAGATTAAAAAATCATATATTTTGTATTAGTAAAAACAGTTATTATATAAAGTGACCTTTGAGTACTGTGTACCAATAATTATGAGGGAAAAAAGACAATCATTTAATCACCTACATTTTTCTCTTCTTTCTTGAATCAGATGTATATCATTAGCCCAAATATGAATAAAGATTATATGAGTGCTCACTTTATGTACAGTTTCAGCCTTTCTTAATATGAAGACTTCTTTTCAGTACAATTAATGATTTTTTTTTCTTTTGAAGTTTTTACAGTAGATAAGAAAATACAACAAGAAGCATCACTTTGCAAGAATGCTGTGGCATCTTTTCATTCAACGTCTTTATAATGAACATGTTGCACATGTTCAGGCAACAGTAACATGTTAAGAAATCCCATTAATTCCCTTCCCCCGGAGGTCTTTGTTGACTGGCTGACAAAGTTCTGCTGTTATTAGTTATGACAGAGCAGGCTTTAGTTTTCTTCTCTCTGGGGAAACACCATACTGTTATTTTAAGGTGACTTGTTTGGTTCTATTAAAAAAACCTGCCTTAAACTCTCAAGACAGTTAATGCAGGCAGCTTTATTCAGTCGAGCAGTTTCACACTTTCCCTGACATTAGGAATATATTGATTATGAAGAAAACAGAAGACAGTGGATGGGCTGAACAAGGATTCTCCTGAGATTTCAGCCCAAAACACTTGGAACACTCTGCTGTCCTGTGCTTCCAAAACATGCACTTCAGATGAGTGTGTTACTTCGTCACTCCTTTTCTTCTAACCTATTTGTTTTTTATTAGTTTCAATATGATTACTCTGAATATACTTAGCCATCCAGCCACTACAGTGCAGATTGACACAGCTGGGAAGTCCCAAACTTTTGATGATTTTCTTCTGCCTCCTGCAATAGACGTGTCCTTACAGGCTCACTCAAATACCTGAGCCAGAATATGGAGTAGGAGAGTAAAAAAAGCCCAACCTTATCTAATCATGGCTTTCTAAAAACCCATTTCTCCAAATAAAGGATTGTGCTTGAAATCCCCAGACTGAGGATTACTAAAAGCTGCCCTGGGACAAATAGGACAAATATTGTAGTTGTACATGACAATGGGCAGACATCAACAATGAATCCAAGCTGGAAAATTCTGTTCTTTTCTTAAGACTCAATGAGTTTCAGTCCTCAGTTGCACTGATTAGTTGAAATAATGTTGTTTCCTAGGGAATTTTCTGTATTTTTATCTTCAGTCCCACTGCTGTTTTACTTCACACTTGTAATACCTAATGTAATAGATTAATAATGTTTTCCTATAAGTACGATTGATAATTAAGCAATTGATTCTGTATAGCACCTTGTTGCACCTGATGCTAGCTTTCCATAATTTAAAAAATGAGCTATGTACACGTCCTTTCACAGCTGAGCTGTTTTCATGGCATTGAGGGTACATTTCTCACCATAGGATGACTTAATGGAATTTTTAAATGAACTTTATCACTGGCTTTTTAAAATCTTTGCAATCTGCTAACCTCCATTATTTTTATGCTAAAAAAATTGTAATAGATTAGAGTTGGATAGTTGTCTTTTAAAGAAAAAAATCTGCTTTATATCTGAATTATCACGAATCTTTAAAAAATTGAACAATTTGGTTTCAAAGATCAACTTTATTGCTGAGATAAATCTTAATTTTTTGCAGTTCTCTGAAGCATATTTTTCAAAGCATATATATGTATTGCCTTCTAGCTTCTTAATCTTCAACAAATGAAACCATTTTACTATTACATTCATCATGAAAAGTAGCATTATAGTTTATTTATGGAGAATGACAACCAGTCTAAGAACAGCCATTTGAAATACATTATAGGGGCATGGACTTGCTCTATTTCACTGGTGACTGGTGAGAAATTCCCTTCCACTGAGTCATTAATGGCTCATACATGACTGAATTAGTTCAGAAGTTCACTAAAATGTTAATTATGTTTTAAAAACCGATAGCTACCTCCTTTATTAAACATTAAAAGTCTTTCAAAGTGATACATGTTCTTGGAGAAATACAATCAAGCCAAAAAAATAAAATATTTTTATTATTAAACTAAATTAAAAATAATAAAAAAGCTGCCCAAGTCCCACAAATCCTCAAAATTACTCACTCATCTTTAAAAACATTTCTAAACATGAAAATCCACTGTTAGAAAGCACTTGGCAAAATCATGAAAGATTTATGCCAGAGTTAAACCACACTGGTATCCTTCTTGTGTTGATATGTTCCTGTCAGTTATCTTTGCCAGTTTTTTCTGCTGTGAATGCTATTAGCAGTGTCACAAAGTTTACACAAAAATGTCTATATTTCTCTGGTCTATGCAAGAAAAAAAATCATGGAATCATTAAGGTTGGAAAAGATCTCTAAGATAGTCAAGTCCAACTAAACACCGCCAGAGCCACCACTAAACCAAGCTCCCTTGAAAACATATATTGTCTGAAGGTATAAATTAATCTTTAGCCAAATGGGTCAAATGGAGGTAGTCAGGGTAAATTTTACTCCTACAGCCTGTCCAACTGTGCATTCATGGCCAGTTTCCTTCACTATTCTTCAGGGCTACTACAGTTCAGAACAGAATAATGTCTCCATAAATCAGGGCTGTGAGAGACAGGAGCTAGAAAATCTGTTTTTCACAGACACAGCACCTATTGTGTCTTGAATCCTCTCAGCAGAGGGAACATGCAAAGTGGCACCATATAGTTGTGTACTAGTGGCACCTCAGATCTGGATCATCTGGTCTTTGTGACCTATTCCACTCTGACTAGCCACAAGCGATGGTTAGTCTCTGGGGATGACACTCTAGCTGTCATCCCTGTCCTCAGTACCATCACAAGCATCTAATCTACTCTTAGACATGTCAGATGTCACATGGGGTTTGCTCTATTTAAAAGAAGGAGACACACAAAGAATTTAGTAGCGGACAAAGAATTAGTAATTGAGAGTGACAAGGTAATACGTTGTCAGGACTTGTAGAACTAGGATTGTGATTTGTCTGAAAGTAGAAAAATCCCATTGTTGCATGACCAAGGAAAATGTAATCAGCAGTATTACTGGAAAAAGATCTTGCCTAATTACATGTTTACACAATAAAGAGAAATGGGATTGGAGCTGTTCCAGGTATTTGGTTACATAATGTATGTTTAACAAAACTGTCTAATTATAACTGCACATATTTATTCAAGAGATAGGAACAGCTTCAAAAGTAAATTTTCAACCTCCAAGATAGATCTTTAAAAAATAAGTATTCATTTATTATTACTTAAAAATCTGCTGCCTTTCAGTTTATAAATATATGAACTGGATTTTTTAAAATATTAAATATCATATAATAATTCTTGTTGAGTCTCTTAATTATTGGTTTCAACCCAAAGTATCTTGGAACTGAAGGCTGAGGCTGTCTGTCCTTCTAGAATAGATAAAAATTGACCATAAAAAACCCAGAAGTGCCTCAAAATTTTCCTTTCTTACAGGGTTACTGCAGGATGCAGCCTTATCTCCAGAAGAGCAAAAACACCTACATGAGTTAACATACAAGATATGTGATGGATTCTTGGATAACAGATGTTGTAATGGGATCTCCAAAATAAGAACAAAATCCAAACATAAGCTGTTAACACTGGAGCAGAGGTAAATAAGAAAAGTCCATCCTGATGAAAAACAAAAACCCTATTATTTTTAAGTTTCCCTCCTGAATATAGAAGAAAAAACAAAATCCTGAAATATACAGAGTTCCAAACAGGTATTGTTTTGGAAATACAGAAACGGCCTCATAGGACAGGTTGTGGGAATATCTGACTTTTTTCTTGCAGAGGATTATAATCTTTCCCTCCATTCATCCAGTGGGCTTCCTGCTTCACCCCTTGCTCACCCTCGGGGCATTCCACTTGCTGATGCAAAGGCCTAGCAGCCTTTCACTGCAGCCTGGGTTTCTGCTCTTTTTCTGCCCCTTCTCTACCCCTGTCACTGCATACGTTCAAGCCACAGGCCTCCTACTCTGCTCCAGGACAGACCCAGTGCCTTGGAACCTTCATACTCATTGCCTCTCATCTGCCCCTTCTCCTCAGTGACATATCCTGGGCTCAGCCATCAGGACACAAAAGCTAGTGTGTTCTCCTCAATCCTGAGATGCTGGAAAAACTGTACTCTAGCTTTCAGGTCAAGATACTTTCAGTCCAGGAGGAAAGCAGTGTGCCAATGTCTGATAAGACAGAAGTTGCCTCACCATCCAGAGAGTCGGGAGCGCCCAGGGCAAACCAGAAATCCTGCACTTTGTCCTGGTTTCCACTGTAAAATTGACAAGGTCCAACAAATTTCTACAGAATGTCTCATTTCCATGGAACTAGTATTTTCTGATATGAGAACTCTATCAGTGATTCCTCTTTTTTCAACCATCTCTAACTCTGAGATAAATTTAATGAGGTTTTGTAGGAGCATCACATCCTCAGCACATCAAACAAGAAAAAAGAAAGCTGTGCCACTGACTCATTAGATGCAATGCAAAATATCTCACACAGCAGGGTTTTAGAATAAGCTCAGGGAACAAGTGACTCTATTGCTTGTACCTTCTGTCATGACAAACTCCCAGCTGAACAGCAACTTCATTTTCTTAGTACAAAACCACTCTTTAGTCAACAGGACTTCTACACAAATTACAGGGTGAGACAGTAAATCAAAATTTATCTTTTCCCTGAATGTGTACAGTAAAGTAGTGTTTTCAAAGTCACTAATAATAACACTAGTACACAGGCTTAAGATGACCTGTACTGCATGTTCTCACTAGAGACGAGATGTATTATGTCAAAGAGAGAAAAAAACTCCCTTTTGCAGAAGTCATTAGCAAGTCCATTTCTTATTTTAATAGATTTACCTCCCTCCCACTTATTATTACTTTTTACACTCCTTTTAAATATGTTAAATATCCAAATACATTATCAGACAGAGAAAGATACTACATGAATGCTGATTTTTAATCTGTGACAAATACATTATGTATAATAGCTTCCTTTTAATATTTCATAATCATCTTCATTCAATAATTGATCTGAGCCTAATCTGTAATGCTCATTACTCATATGAATTGAAAATGTTTTTCATCTCACACTATAGATCCAGCACAGGCAAAGACCCAAGCTGTGACTGTTGCTCACGTTGTGTTAACCAGGAGCTGGAGTCTGGACAGCAGTGCAGGTGCATGGCAAGAAGCACATCCCTTCCCTGGGAATGCTGAAGGACAAAAATTGCTTCTACTGGGTGTGCTCTGGCGTATGTTGAGTGCATGACAGCAAAGTGCAGGGCATGTCTCATGTTATCTGTTCAATTTTGCCTTCACTGACAGCGCAAGCATGTCTTTCCCTGTGTTGACATGCATGACAAATCGCAGAAAAAGCTCTGACTGCTAATACTTTCACAGAATCACAGAATATTCTGAGTTGGAAGGGACCCACAAGGATCATTGAGTCCAACTCTTAACACTGTCTCCCTGGTGGGAATCGAACCCGGGTCTCCCACACGCCAGGTGGGGACACTTACCACTGTACTAAAGTGGATGCTTTTTCCTGCATAACAGCTTTAGGTGATGGTAAAATGCAGTGAAGTCTGATAAAAGTGATAAAACTCATGCATGATTTTAGATCTATAATTTTTTGCTGTGTGCATTCAGAGGATCTGTTATGGAATAACCCTGCTTATATTTCAGAGTCCTGCAAGTGATGGCTATCATATTAAATCTATTGTAACATTTACTACTTAAGAAATCATAGAATTTTTTTTACCTTGTAATATTAAGACATGCAAAAATACTCTTAGTACATGTGAGGATCAGTTGGGTCAACTGTAGTTGACTGTAGTCAATTGTTTTTGCTGCAACATGTTTCTATAGCACAAAATAAGCTGCATTGTTTGGACCATCAGTGCAGTGGTTGGACATAACCGGTGAATTACCCAGAATTAACGGACAGACAAATCCAAGGAAACCACCAATTAGTCATGTAACAAGCAAATATTAGTGGAGGTATTTTAATTTGTAGAAACTATGAAACAAAAAATGTGGGAAATTTATTTTAACTGCTATGAAATCATGCTCTTACCAGAGAACTGTGGACCTTTTTAAGCCTCAGTGTGTTTCAACAGATGTCTTACACTGTACATCACTCAAGCAGTAAGAGATCACAATAAGCATAAAAGAAAACCCAGGATGAGGCAACCATGCAAGCCTCAAGCTACGCCAGGGGAGGTTTAATCTCAACGTTAGGAAGCGGTTTTTCACGGAGAGAGTAATTGCATATTGGAATGGGCTGCCCAGGGAGGTGGTGGAGTCGCCATCCCTGGAAGTGTTTAAGAGAAGACTGGACGAGGAACTTAGTGACATGGTCTAGCTGGGGGGTGTAGGGCTGGATGACCCTGGGCCCCTTCCGGCTCGGAGCGGCCTGCTAGACTGTGAGGCATCTAGGTTGGTATTACGCTCTTGGTCACTGTACGGGTATTAGATGGTGAGTTGGACTAGATGATCCTTGTGGGTCCCTTCCAACTCATAATTTTCTGTGATTCTGTGATTCTGTGAAGGCTAAGATTAAAGTTCCTGCTATAGCAGGCAGACAGACAGACAGGGGCCACTAAATACAGCTTGCTGCACCTGTGTCAGATACTTGGATGGGATTTCCTTCCTTTCCTACATCTCTAAAGTGCCTGAAATCACACCTAGAGATACTTAAGGTGAAGCCTTTCCTGAAAATAATAGGTTTTACTTCAACGAAATATATGTGAATCTACTGAAACTTTTTTCCTTTTAAATTATATTATTTTTTGTATATATTACAGGGATTCTCTTTCGTCCATATTCAATATTTTACATTTTTTATTCTTCTGCTACAAGTTCTTTAGAGCAGGAATTACTTCACATGTGGAAGTAAAACACCTCAGGCATTCAGTCTCATAATTTTGAGGGAGGCTTATTGTATTATAAATATAATAATTTCCAAGCATAGAAACCCATATGTCCTATAACATATAAAACAAGTACTTTAGTAGTCTCCATCCTTCTTGCCAGAGAAATACTCTACAGGGGAGAGGAAAGAAAGGTTTTTGAAGCAGCAAAACTCTGGACTTCCTTTCTCTTTCCCCTCCTCCTCCTTCTCTTCTATGTCAGGACCAAAGCCCTTCTGAACAAACTTGTGGTATTACCCACATTTAGGGTATGTGCATGATAATGTGCATGTTTTTTTCCAGCACCAAAAATTGACCATGAGGACCAACAGTGCTGCAGTCCCGCAGCAGTCCTTAGCAGTCCTGCATCTTTTAAGACCCTGAGCCATGTGTTTCTCCCAGGGATTTCCTTTTCCTGTGCTGATCACCTACTTAAATTTGATCACAATAATTCTGTAGGGTAACGATGTTTGTTACATACAAAATCCAAAAATAATCTTTCTGTACTGTAGAATGTCTGACACTGTAATCAGTATTGGCCTTACCTGGGAGTATGACCAGCTCATGACTCCACTCCTCAGTCATCAGCTCTGACCTGGGCACTTGCATCAGATCCCCCAAAGCATGAGACAGGTCTGAAAATGGGGTGAGGTGTTCACTGGAATTTAAATGCCAAAGAGAATAGGGATGTTTAATAGAATTTTCAAAATACCCTGGCTCTGAAAGTCTTATGCTGATTAGTTTCTTTTGTTTGTCTTTAACAATTTTTGACCTGAGTTGTTTCTTGACAAGGGTTGTTTGGGTTAGTAATGCAAAACTTAGAGAATGTACAATCTCCAATGCTGAATATACATAGATGAATCTCACTGTTTCTGTGTGCAGTGCATAGCACTTCCAGATGGCTTTGATGCATAATAAATTATGTTTTCTAAAATTGTTTGAATGAGTTCAACAAATTATAACTGAGTGTCTAAAAGGAGAGAGGAAACAAACACACAACCATAATATTTAAAAGCTAAGTAATTGTCTGTAATTGCTATTCAGGAATATTTTTTTTCACCTGTGATAAAATATTTCTGTTGTATGCTCTCCAAAAATTGTTTTTGAAAGCAGCATCCAGAACAAGGTGTTCCTACTCAATGTTTGAACTCCTGGCAAAAGGAGAATAGGTGGCAGGAAGTCCTTAAAAATAGAGGAGGGAAATAAAGTTCAGCAGACTGTCAGAATGCATGCATTCAAGCTGGTTTGCTAAATCTGATCAAATTCCAGTAAGTCTGTCTTTATTTATTTTTGAGATCTGCCCATTGGTATACAGTAAAAGACCTCCAAAGAACCAAAGGGCTCTATTCAGAATATTAACTTATCCAACTCTATGGCTTCTTCTTGACTTCAGAGAGAGGTAGTAGTTACCCATGAAGAGGCAGAAAGTCTCAGGTTTTCATCACTCCTGCATACAGTACCATGTCTTTGTACAGTAGAGTCTCCATTGAAGGTAAACTTGAAGGCGATGGTGTGAATATTAAATTAAAACACTTGGGAGCCTGGCTTTCATTGCAACTCAGTATGAATTATGTTCTCAATGCTTAATACCCAAGTTAGTCAAACATCTCCCTAACCCTAGTAAATTCAGTAAAAGTTAGTCACAAAAGTCTTTTTGCTGGACTGTATCTGAAGTCCTGCAGCATCTACAAATCTGTTTTTAAGTATCTGAGTTCACAGAATCACAGAATCACAGAATCAGTAAGGTTGGAAAAGACCTTAGAGATCATCGAGTCCAAGAAGAAGCTATATTTAAGACTTAAAGACTTTTAGGTCTTCTACTTTTGTCTTCAAGTGCTGTGATAACATATGAAGCAACAAAAAAAAAAACAAAATTGACATAATTTAAAATGTAAAATACAGTAATAATCTTCACACAATCATCTCTCCTGTGCCTCTCAAACTGCAGCTGAGGTTTGAGGTGATTTTCCCCTTTTCACCTATAAAAGAAAGATTATTCATGAGGTGAAAAGGGGAAAACCACCTCAAACATCAAACGCAGTTTGAAATGATATTGTAGCTTTTCCTGTTAGACTTCCAGGGTCTTTGAAAATGGTAGATTTCTTGAGGATCAAATCAGTACACCTCACATTTGCAACTACGTATATGTTGGAAAATGTGGCTTTGTTGCACACTTGTAGATACTTGCCTATGACTGCTGAACTGGTGACAGACTACGCAATGTTTTTGACTCACAGTCTGGAGTATTTGTGGAAACAAATACTCTGTCAGATTTTCACCAATGATGATGTAGCTATCCTAAGAGTCCTTTGGAGAGCATCACAGTGAAGTACAGATGATTATAAACAGGTTAAGAGTGCTAAGGCAACAAATAAGGAATAATAGGCTGTGTCAGAAGACCCCTTTGGGAAATTCACAGCACAGCTTAAAGAAGACTTCAGAAACTTATCAAACAGCATTTCACATAGTCAAAAGAAAAAGCAAGGTATAAGAGGTGGTTTAAATCTAGTCCCTCTGAGCTGTGCTATGCACTCAAAACCTGCCAATCTCAGCCTCTATGTTTAGGTAATTGTTTCTCCTTAATTTCTCCTGCACACATGAATGTTTTCATAAGTTTTGTTGTTGGGTTTTGTTGTCTGTTTTGGGGTGTTGGTTTCGTTTGGTTTGGTTTTGGGAGTGTTGTTGGATTTTGGGTTGGTTTTGTTCAGTTTTGGGGGGCTTCATGTTTTTGTTGGTTTGTTTTTCTTGGTGTTCTGTTTGTGATTTATTTTAATCTTCTTCAGATGTTCCCCAGTGATTGCAGGGAATCTGTTTTCAAAATTTAGTGACACAGTCGAGTCTCCTATAACGCGGACCCGTGGTCTTAATTGGCATTCACGTAGCCCGACTTTTGTGTTGAATGGCAGCCACGCCGCTGCTGCTGCTNCACGCCGCTGCTGTGGCTGCCACCTCCCCATGGCCACTGCAGCTGCCGCCACGACCGCCGTCACCTGCGCGGCCGCCACTGCATGTGCTGCCCCCGCTGCTGCCTGCACCCCCACCACTCCCTGTTCCACAGCCCAGGCTGCCACCATAGCTGCCGCCGCAGCCACAGCTGACACCACCACCACTGCAAGTTNTTTCCCTTTAACATCTACCAGTCCCAGCTGAGGCAGTGCTGACTGGGCTTTGACTGGGCTTTGAGCAACAAGGAATGGCATGTCTTGTGGTGGTGCTGCGCTGGGTCTCAGCGGAGCACACAGGACCGAGTCAGGGACCGGGGTGCGGTGCCATAGGGCTGTAAACACCATTGCAAGCTGCAGAAACTGCGTGCCCCAGCCCCACCACACCGCGCACCGGCCCCCGTCATGGTGCTGCCAGCGCGGACACAATCACTGGGGTCGGGTTGGGGGGGAAGCAGTGTGGGGTTTGGTCTGTGGGAGCGACCNGGACAATTTTCCGCTCTTTCCCATGGTCTGTCTTGGCACAGGCGAGCAAAAGGGACCATTTCTGAGAGGCTGCTGTGACCATGTGTGCTCACAGCCCAAACGCCGCTGCACTGCTTCCCTGCCCCAGCACCCCGGCCCGGCCGAGCCCCGGTGTTTGTGCCGGCCCCAGGGACCCAGCGCCACCCAGCACATGCTCCCTCTGCCTCCACTGCGGGGAAGATGTGTCCCTGAGCTCTGGTCAGCACTCTTGGAGCCTGGAAAAACCTTAACTTTGCAACACTGCAACAACCCCTGCCACTTATGGTGGGGGGCTNCACACCGCGCACCGGCCCCCGTCATGGTGCTGCCAGCGCGGACACAATCACTGGGGTCGGGTTGGGGGGGAAGCAGTGTGGGGTTTGGTCTGTGGGAGCGACCGCAGCAGCCTGGAGAAGCCCACAGGGTGGTGGGGGTGGAGGAGTCTGGTCAGTATCGGAGTTTCTTTCCCTTTAACATCCACCGGACCCATGAGAGAGGGGCAGCACTACCCATATGGTCCCAGAAAGTGGGGGAACAGAAGCCGCCTACTGGTGCAGCGAGAACTGCGGCCTCCCAACACACAGCTTGCCTCACTTCCCTGAGGCAGTTTCCCAGGTCAAGGATGGGGGCATGGTGCCACTAATGTGAACCCTCTACCTGCAGGGCAGAATGAGTCCCGCCCCACAGGCACCGCGGCGCCGCCCCTTGACAGAGCAGAGCGAGTACGCATGTATTGGCCAGCTAAACTCGCAGATGGCTGAATCATAATTGCGAAAAATTTGCTTCGCAAATGGGCGGGGTCGTAATGGAGAGGTCGCAATGCAGCGGGGGTTTACTGTATATGTCATGTTTTTGCATTGTACTATTCTGACCTCTGTAATTCTCCTTGCAGTTTAACTTTCTTCTATTTGCTGATACTCTTATTTTTATGGAGCTATCAAATTTGATCAAAGACAAATGTAACTGCCCTTTTAGAATAATCACAAGCTCTTAAATATTAAGGGTCATACTACTGTTCCCTGCATTAACCCCATCTATAAGTCTGTCAGAGGTTCTAATTTATTATGGGCTGCTGAATGCTTTGATTTCAATGTAAATCAATAATGTAGAACTGTAACACATGCATTATGGAATTTCTCATGTAAGGAAATACCCTTTAATTTATGGGGGTTTTAACTGTATTAGAATAGAGTATATTTACTTGTCATAAAATAAAAACATATTTTTTATTTCAGAATGATAATCCTACTATAAATATCCATATAGGGCCCATTTCATAACTTACCAAAATCAGTAGACTCCCTAACTAAACATGATTAATATTAGCATCATGTTAATGTCTTCTCATATGCTCAACCCTGTATGAAGTAAACCTTGAATGTGTTCATGAAGAATACTATATGAAAATACTTATTCATGTATCTTCAAGCCAGTTCAACAACCAAAAGTAAATGCAGTTCTTGAATTTAGGTAACGTAGCCCAAAAGCAGTAAGGAATAGTCAAAGAATCACAGAATTTTAAAATTATTTGAATTGGAAAAGATATTCAGAGATCTAGTCCAATACCCCTGTCGTGGGCAGAAACATCTTGCAGCATAATGGGTTATTGAAATCCCCAACGTGACTTTTAACATTTTCTGGCACATCCACAACTTCTATGGGCAACCTGTTCCAGTGTCTCAGTGCCACTCTTTCTNAAAACATATTTTTTATTTCAGAATGATAATCCTACTATAAATATCCATATAGGGCCCATTTCATAACTTACCAAAATCAGTAGACTCCCTAACTAAACATGATTAATATTAGCATCATGTTAATGTCTTCTCATATGCTCAACCCTGTATGAAGTAAACCTTGAATGTGTTCATGAAGAATACTATATGAAAATACTTATTCATGTATCTTCAAGCCAGTTCAACAACCAAAAGTAAATGCAGTTCTTGAATTTAGGTAACGTAGCCCAAAAGCAGTAAGGAATAGTCAAAGAATCACAGAATTTTAAAATTATTTGAATTGGAAAAGATATTCAGAGATCTAGTCCAATACCCCTGTCGTGGGCAGAAACATCTTGCAGCATAATGGGTTATTGAAATCCCCAACGTGACTTTTAACATTTTCTGGCACATCCACAACTTCTATGGGCAACCTGTTCCGGTGTCTCAGTGCCACTCTTTCCAAAAATTTTCTTCTGTATGTCGAATCTAAATCTACACTAGTTCAGTTTAAAACCATTACCTCTTGCTACTGCTATTACAGGCCCTGGTAAAGACTCTCTCCATGCCCTCTTTATATATTGAAAAGCCTCAATAAGTTCTTCCCAGAGTCTTCTCCAAGCTGAACAAGCCCATCTAACTTACTTCATAGGAAAAACGTTCCATCATTTTTCATGATCCACCTCCAGATCTGCTCCAACAGGTCCATGTCCTTCTTATGTTGGAGGTCCCAGAACTGGACACAGTACTCTATGTTGGGTCTCACAAGAGGAGCAGAAATCACCTCCCTGAACCTTCTGGCCACAATCTTTTTGGTGCAATCTAGGTTATGGTTGACTTTCCTCTCATGTTCAATATTACGTTGATTGGTACCCCAAGTCCTTCTCTGTAAGGTTGTTCCCAATCAAATCATCCCCCACTTTGTGCTGATAATGGGGAATACACCCACCTGGGTGTAGGACATTGCATTTGGCCTTCTTGTATGTACTCATGCATTTATTTCTGTAAGAACAGAATGTTCATTACTTTTGACAAACACTATAAACCATGTTCTGCTTTGTACCGAGACAGACTAGATGCACTCCTACATTCAGGTGCTCCATTTCATTTGAAAAGTGGTAATGTCACAGCTGGGTCTAGAGTGCATGTGCATTCAGCTGCAGTGGGACTTCAGGCACCAGTTTCTGGTGCACAAGTGGTCTGAAAAGAATTAGTTCAGCTACCTCTGTGTGACAATGTACAGCGCTAAATGCCGGTACCTGTTTCAATTGGTTTCAGGATAAATTTAATTGTTTCCTCTCTTCTGTAATTAGCTGTGTGTGACTGCCAGTATTTTCCACACAAAAATTTATACCTTTTTAGAGTGAAAGGGGAAGGGGAGCAAGTAGAGGGCAGTTCCAAGAAACTGACCAGCCTTCAGCACTTTCCTCAGAGAAAACTCAAGCACTCCCCCATAGACTAGAGGAGGTTACTCATCTCATGCTACTCTTAACAAATTCTTATTTTTGCTGAAACTAATTGCTGAGCCCCATAATTACTATCCCATTGTTACCCCTGGAAGTCCTCCTGTATTCAGGTCTACCATAAACATAGATGGGTTATTTTTTTGTTTAGACTACAATCATTTCATTTTAGTGTACATAAGGCCCTGAAATCTCATTCTACTCTATAGCCTTGTTGGCAAAGTACTGAGGAATTGAACAGATGCAATGTTGCTGTTGCAAAGTATTTATTATTTTTGTTACCCCTAAAGGAACTGTAGGCAGACCATGATGTACTGCTAAATACTTTTTATTTCTCTGTGCCATGCAATCAAATTTTTGTCTAGGAAATCAGTTATTTTCAGTACAATCATACTTGGAGAAAGGTTGTATCATGACATTCTGTCATAGGTTAGTAGTAACCTTCATTCAGCGGATATGGAGGGAAATTTAGTAACTAGAGATGAGGATAAGGCAGAAGTACTTAATGCCTCCTTTGCCTCTGTCTTCAACAGCAGGGTGGATTGTCCTCAGGATGATTGGTTATCTAAACTGGCAGATGGCACAGTGTAGTACCCCTGTTTTTCAGGAGGTGGTAGTTAGAGACCTGCTGATCCACTTGGATCCCCATAGGTCCATGGGACCAAATGGGATTCACCCCAGAGTGATGAGAGGGCTGGCAGACGAGCTTGATAAACCGTTTTCCATCATTTACCAGAAGTCTTGGATCACAGGTGAGGTCTCGGATGACTGGAAGTTGGCGAATGTGACCCCCATACACAAGAAGGGTTTGAAGGATGATCCAGGAATCTACAGACCTGTTAGCCTCACCTCAGTTCAGGCAAAGTTATGGAACAGATAGTTCAGAGCGCTATCATGCAACACCTACAAGATGGCCAAGAGATCAAGCCCAGTCATCATGGATTTAGGAGAGGTAGACCTTGCTTGACCAATCTGATTTCCTTTTATGATCAAGTAACTCGCTTGGTGGATGACAGGAAGGCTGTGGATGTAGTGTATCTGGATTTCAGTAAAGCATTTGACACAGTCTCCCATGATATACTACTGGGGAAGATGGCAGCAAGGGGCTTTGATAAGAATACTCTCTGTGGGGTCAGGAACTGGTTGGATGATCGAGCCCAGAGAGTGGTGGTAAATGGTGTCTCATCTAGTTGACAACCAGTGACTAGTTGTGTCCCCCAAGGGTTGGTGTTGGGTCTGGTCCTGTTTAACATCTTCATCGATGATATTGATGATGGGATTGAGACCATCATGAGCAAATTTGCAGACGACACCAAGCTCAGAGCCCGTGTTGATCTGTTAGAGGGTAGGAGGGCCCTGAAGAGGGACATGGACAGACTGATGAGATAGGCTGACTCTAATAGGATGAGTTTTAAAAAGTCTAAATGTCGGGTTCTGCATTTTGGTTATAACAACCCCAAGCAGAACTGTAGGCTGGGGATGGAGCGCTTAGAGACTGGGCAGNGTTGAGTCGCCGTCCCTGGAGGTGTTCAAGGGTAAGCAAGACAAGGTGCTGAATGATATGATCTAGATGTTAGATGTCAGGTTTAGTAGGACTATAGGTTGGATGACAAGGTCTTTTCCAACCTCATCAATACTGTGATACTGTGATACTGTGATACTGTGATACTGTGACACTGTCAGTCACTCAAGACCTCTTGTTTCCTTGATCACTAGTCCTTCTTATTGAATACTTGACTATAAAGTAATGTAGTTGTCCTCGTTTAGGTTTTTTGCTGCTCTGGTAGTGAGCGGGTTAACAGCTCAGCTCTTGCCTGGGCCTCAGTCACTGCCATGACATTNTGGCTGCTGGAGCTGAGCTCAGCAGAGATCCTTTTGGACAGACATTTTGTGACAGAATTGCATTGTGGTAGGATCTGAACTATGTACTTTGGGATGAGCTCATTATGACGCAGCAAAAAGCCAGTACTTAAAACACTGCATCCTGTGTTGTGACTCTCGGACAACAGAGAATGGAAGAACTGTCAGCCCTGGGTCGAGATGTCACTTGGGAAAGGGTCATGAAAGACTTTTCCTCTTGTGAGAGATAGAGAGAGCTTTATGGAAGGGCAGAGAGATGGTTCCTACCCTAAACCTGGCCAGAAATACCAACTTGCCTGTCTTGTCTCCTATCCCTGTTCCCCCTTTGTGTCCTGGTCGAAAAAAGGAATATGAGATCTGTTGTAAGAGAAGGAGGGTTGGGGGGAAAAGGTTGCCTTTAAAATGATGCTTCTCACATCAAGCTCTGATCTTGTTAGTTAATAAATAAATCCTTTATATTCTTTACTTGTAGTTTGCCTTGCTTTTGCCTGTGACCAGTTTTATTTTCCAGGTTTTCTTCCTCCAGGAGAAGTTGTGGGTAAATCTCTGGCATCCAGAAAGGGTCAAACCACGACAGTAGTACTTTTATTTTTAAAATTCTTTATTGAGTGAAAAGTGTCCTTGTGAGGGAAACTTTTATTTTCCTCTTTGTCATGTACATGAGCTGTTCCTTGTTCAGCGGTTCTTAAACAACAGAAGAGAAATTCTATTCGATATTCCAAAGCCCAGAGTCTGGGCTGCAGCACTGCCACTGAAAGGGTCACAAAAAGAGAAGGAGCAGAATCAAGAGAAAGAAGTGTAAAGATCTGCCTCCTCTTGCTGTCAAGGTTATCTGAGGGCCTGAGGCATTATCTCAATGTCTCACACATATCACAGCCCCTAGGAATGGATCTAAAATGGTGATTGAAGGTTAGAAGAATACTAATGAGTTGAGTCTCTGAGTTCTGCCTGCCTGCAGTCATTGACTTCTTTGGAGCCTTGCTCATTATCATCATAGCTATTCTACCTTACACAGTGTCTGCTTCTCCTCATGTGAACTGAAAACTTGCATACTATGTAATTGCCCAAAAGAGACTAAGTCAGCAAAGTCAGCATTTTGACAGTATAAAGTGTCAGACACAGTAAAGTCTGAAGTCCAATAAGATTTTTTACAGCATCTATATGTTGTTTTCAGTCTGTGAAATACAGAGGTGCCAAGGTTGGGTGCAGAATTCATTGTGCCCTCTGCTAAGACTGTAGGTGAAAGCAATCGCTCCAGTGAGAGAGATGGCAGAAAACCATGCCACCTCTTCCACTGTCAACAGGGAAAATAAGATCATAGGGAAATTATGATCTCTAAAATGCATGCTGCCTCAAAGTCTATCTCAAGTTCTCTAAAAAAATGAAGAGGTTGAGTCTTTCAGAAATGCCATGGTTGTTACTATCTCTCTCTTCACCATTCAGGAATCTGGTGGCAGGTAGCAATATGTGACTGTATCCTAGTTAATGAGTTGAAATTGCAGTAAGTCGTGGTAAAACCAAATTCCACAGTATTTCTTAATCTGCTTCACACAGTTAAGCTAGCACCCACGTGAATGGTGATACGTATTACAGAGTACTGCAGGTGCAGAGTCTTGAAAAAGGGTGGTTAACCAAGTACCATGGTGTTACTACTCCTCATAATTTTTCTTTATATTCTAACAAAACAACAAGGATTTCATGCATATAATTCCATGTTTCCACGTTTCGCACATCTAGTCCCATGTAAGATCAATTTTTCAGGATTTTTCAGGTTATTTGATGGATAAGGGCCATTTACTGTCACTGTGAAAGACCACAGTAGTCCATTGCTGAAGAAACACTTTGAAATTTGGTGAAAGAGTTCACAGGTTCACAGGTTATTCTGAATTGAAACGGACCCACAAGGATCATCTAGACCAACTCCCAACAGAACGCCCACCCAGGGATCAGGCCCACAAGCGTGGAACCATGGGTAACATGCTCCATCCATCCAAGCCTCCCAACATCTAGATCATGTCACTGAGCTCCTCATCAACTCTTCTCTTAAACACCTCCAAGGATGGCAACTCCACCACCTCCCTGGGCAGACAATTCCAATGAGAGATCACTCTCTCTGTGAAAAACCTCTTCCTAACTTCCAGTCTAAACCTCCCCTGGTGCAGTTTAATGCTCTGCCCTCTTGTTCTGGTGTCGTCAACCTGAGAGAAGAGCTTCATACCCACCTGACTGCAACCTCCCCGCAGGTAGTTGTAAACAGCATTGAGGTCACCTCAGAGTCTTCTCTTCTCCAGGCTAGACAACCCCAGTTCCCGTAGTCGCTCCCCATAGGGCTTGTCCTCCAGTCCTTTCACCATCCTTGTTGCACTTCTCTGGACCCTCTCAAGTAGCTCAACATCCTTCTTAAACTGGGGAAATGTCGTAGTTTGACCCTGGCTGGATGCCAGAGACCCACCCCAACTTCTCCTGAAGGAGGAAACTAGAAAAAAACAAACTGGAAAATAAAACTGGAAAATAAAATAAAACTGGTCACAGGCAAAAGAAGCAAGGCATACTACAAACAAAGAATATAAAGGGTTTATTTTCTAACTAACAAGATC